>QXTE01000090.1:5919410-5974027 GCA_003942145.1 Platysternon megacephalum
GGAGGTGCAGGGCAGAAGGCTGGGTGTGTGTGTGGGGGTGCAGGGCAGAAGGCTGGGTGTGGGGGGGGTTCAAGGCAGAGGGCTGGTTGTGTGTGGAGGTGCAGGGCAGAAGGCTGGGTGGGGGGGTTCAGGGGTGAGGGCAGAGGGCTGGGGGTGTGTGGAGGTGCAGGGTAGAAGGCTGGGTGTGTGGGGGGGTTCAGGGGTGAGGGCAGAGGGCTGGGGTGCTCGGCTTGTGGGGGTGCTCCCAGCTCCCTGCCCTGAGCGGCTCACGGCAGGGGGCTGGAAGGGATATGCCCTGTTCCACCCGCTTCCCGAAGGCCCCGTCCCTACCTCTTCTCTGCCTCCTCTACGGAGCAGCGAGCACGCTGCAGCTCGGCTCCGCCCCCCTTCCCCCGGGCGATCAGCTGATCGTCGGGATGGGGGGTAGGAGGAGGAGGAGGAGGGGCAGGAAAGCACCACGCTGGTGGAAGAAGCGGGGGAGGGGGAGTTTGGCTGCCGCAGGACCAAGCTTTTGCCTCCTGCCCCCGCAGGGGAGAGCGGTGGGCGGGGGGGCTGAGTGGGGCTGGGGGCTGGGACTGCGGCAGGCAGCGGCGTGCCACCCAAAATCGGCTCGCGTGCCATGTTCGGCATGCGTGCCGTAGGTTGCCGACCCCTGGTCTAGGTTCTAGACTTAGAGGAGCCTTGAAGTGCCTTATTGATCAGGGTAGAAGCCTGTCATAGCAGCATTGAAGAAAAGAATCTGAGGTGTCTTTGGCATGCTCCTTTGATAATAGCAGATAAATGGAGTGATCAATGAAGAAGAGGGGGTCAGGAATGCTGTATGAGCAGATGCCATCTAGCTACTAGCAAGTGCTGCAGAGGGCTCAGAAGGATTACTGGGCAGAAGAAGAAAAAATCATTTCCCGCATGGCACTTCTTATTTTATTTTACTGCAACAGTTCCAATGCAGAGTGCGAAAGGCTTTTTATTGTCATATCAGATTTACATGGTAAAATTTAATGTACTGCTTGTCAGCTTTAAATACTGGAAATATCAATAAAATGTCAAATTATACTTGACTTCAAATCCAAGCAGTTATAAAAAAGCAATACAAATTTACAATGATTTAGTCTTCTTTTTTTTCCCCCCTCACAATAAAACTGCATTATATTTTTTATGGGGAAAGCTAAACTTATTTTTTCCCTCATAGCCCAGTGATTTATTGGGATTTACATCACGACTAAAATGTGTTTCCCTTAGAAATCAATGGCTAAGTACTGGAACTGGTACCAAACTTTTTAATTATGGCTTTGAAGTAATGTAATTGTGGTTTTTAATGGCTCATACATCTGCTTGAAAGATCATCTGAGTTTGTTCAAAGTTTTGAAAGCAATAAAATTAATTTTTTGGACAGTCAGCTACCAAAACGGGATAGCACTGATGTTAATTGGAGTGTATGGCATAATATCTCCTAATGCATTTTGTGATCCATTTTACACATGGAAGATTCTGGCCAAGAAGGCAGTAAGTGCTGCATCAAAGGAGATCTCTACAGAGCCTTCAGTTCAACAGCGCTGCAGTGTGTTGTTTTTAATTCCCTTTCTTCCTAATATTAAAGATATAAAAGATTCAAAAATGTTTGAAGAAGAGCCCTGCTAGCGCAGTAGGCTAATGCGCTAGATTTTTCTCCTCTGGTGATTTGAATGCCAAGCAGCAGAGGTGTAGGTTGCTGGTTGAATTCCAGCTCAGGTCAATAATTTCTCCATCTGATGGCTGTTTAGTGGTGTAGGTAAGCAGGCTAACTCACTGGCCCGTGCACCAAAGAATTCTCCAGACACAGGATTTCAGTTCCTTTCCCTTTAGGGCATCAGCTTTATTTCTTCAAATAACTCACATTCAATACATCAGTCATGTCTGTTCTGCCTGGCCCTGGCTGTCCTACAGGGGCCTATGTACTCCGTACAACAGGGGTCCCCAACGCGGTGCCCGCGGGCGCCATTGCGCCCGCCGGGGGGTGTAAGTGCGACCGCGGAGCCCTCCGGGTTTTGTGTTTTTTTTTTCCCTCCGCCGGCAGCACTGGGGTGGGTTTTTTTTGTTTTGTTTTTTTGCTCCGCCGGCAGCGCTCGGGGTTTTTTTTTGTTTGCTTGTTTTTTTGGCGCCCGCCTGCAGCGCTCATTTTTTTTTTTCTTTTTTGGCACCCGCCGNAGCCCCTGAGCTCCTGGCCCGGGAGGCTCGCCCCCGGCCCCTCCCCTGCTGCCCCCCCTCCCCCGCTGCCCCCCCTCCCCTGCAGCCTCAGCTCACTGCGCCGGCACAATGCTCTGGGCGGCGGGGCTGTGAGCTCCTGGGGCAGCACAGCTGCAGAGCCCGGCCTGACCTGGTCTCTGTGCTGCGTGGTGGCGGCGGCGGCGTGGCCCGGCTGTAGCGCCGCCAGCCACCGGTGCTCCAGGCAGCGCGGTAAGGGGGCAGGGAGCGGGGGGGGGCAGGGTTGGATAGAGGGCAGGGGAGTTCGGGGTGGTGGTCAGGGGGCGGGGGTGTGGATAGGGGGTGGGGCGGTCAGAGGGCGGGGAACAGGGGGGTTGAATGGGAGCAGAGGTCCCGGGGGGGCAGCCAGGAAGGAGAGGAGGGGTTGGATGGGGCAGCGGGGGGCAGTTAGGGGCAGGGGGGCCGGGGGTGGTCAGGGAGAAGGGGTGGATGTATGGGGCAGGGGTCCCAGGGGGGCAGTCAGGAAAGGGGGGAGGTTGGATGGGCGGGGGGGTCCGGGGGCAGGCAGAGGACAGAGAGCGGGGGGGGTTGGATGGGGCGGAGGTCCCTGGGGGACCGTCAGGGAACGGGTGGTGGTGGATGGGGCAGGAGTCCCAGGGCAAGAAGCGGGGGGGGGGGAGAGGTCAGATAGGGGGCCCTCCATACAATTTCAGAAACCCGATGCGGCCCTCAGGCCAAAAAGTTTGCCCGCCCCTGGGCTAGGTCCAACTCCCCTTAAAGAGGCATCTACTCTCTGACAGATGGTCTATGTGAAATGAGTTGATGCTTGTTGTGTGCCCCCCCCCCAATACAACAAACATAATATAAAGGGACTACATAGGCACAGAAGGGTCCAAATAACCAAGTTTAGTGAATACTCATGACATGCAAAGCCTCATTACATAGACATGCTGCTGCTCTGGCTTGCATCTGAAATACAGAACACAGTGCATGCCGCTAAAGGTATAATACCCTATTCCTATACGCTGTCCACATCCATTTCCTAGTGATAAAGGACTGGTTGTGCAAGCCTTCAACCAACGAACCCATTGAGGAGGTCAGACTAGCTGACAAGAAGTCAGGTTAGGTGAGCCAGTAGTTCCTTCTGGCCTTGAAACCTGTGATCTGTGGGTACATCTACCCAACACTGCCAAAAAACAACCAGGACAGCAAGTCTCAGAGCCTGGATTGATTGACTTGGGTTGAGGGGCTTGCGCTATGCAGCCAAGAATAGCAGCGTAGACGTTTCCACTTGGGCTGGCAACAGGGGTGGGTCTCAGAACCGGGGCTCCAGTCCACGTGGGAACGTCTGCGCTGCTTTTTAGCATGAGCCTCGGGAGGCGGAGTCAGTTGACCCGGGTTCTGAGACTCACGGCCTCTGGGAGAGGAGGGTTCTTTGCAGTGTAGACATACCCTTCGATGACCTGACTCCTCTACAGAGTTAGACAGTCATGCCCTTTGACTTTTCGCAATCTTAACATAAACGGGAAATGTCCAGAAGGTTCTGCTGAAGCTGCCGCTAAGAGCCGCTGCTCTAATGGCAAGTGCTTATGTTAACTGTGATTATGATTCTGCTAATACGCAAGCCCAGGTAACCAAAGGTACCTAGATGCTTAACTCACATTGATTTCAGTGGGAGTTGGGTGCCTAAATACCTTGGAGGACCTGGGCCTCCGTGACTACAACTAAACTAATTCCATTTGCCCTGGCTATTTTGTAATCCTGCAAAAGTGTGTCTATGTAAATTAACACTCTCTTAATATTAATTGTAAAGTTCATGTGGAACACAGCATAACGGGAAGTAATGTGTCTAGGAAGGCTGTGGATTTGCCTCGTGCTCAGAAATATTCCTGGTCTGCATTGCCTCTCGGATCTGTCTCCAGGAGCATATTTCCAGGGTTGCAGCATTCAACTAGGCATTTAAGAGATAGCACCTGGTTCTGATCTCATGCACCGGCACAGATCAGTAGCAACTCCAGTGAAGTGAATGCAGTTGACCCTGGTGAGCGTGGGAAGAGTCAGGCATGTCAAAATATAAGAAGGGAAATCGCCATCCTCTTGCTACCTGATTATTGTCTGTAACTAGCAGTCACTAGGAGTGCATGGATTTACTGCTGCTGGCCTGGCCTGGGGAACAATAGTCATTACTGGAAATATTTAGTGACACTCTTTCCTAAAAAGGCTCCTGGAAAATGTCCCAATGTCTCTGTCCCTTTGCACAGAATGTAGAATGGCAGGCAGCAATGAGCTGTCACAACAGAGCCAATCTCAAACTGCATACTGGTATTCTACACATTGGGCACCTGTTATAATGTCTATAAAAATCCAGTCACTAGGGTGAGAAGACAGTTAGTTAAACAAGGATGTGTGGCTGTTCCAGGTTTTGGTATAGAGTGTTGTTGGGAAGTGTGGCTCTGTGGAGCATTGCCAAGTTATACGTTGTTGCCTGAACAGTGTTAATACGCAAAAAAGTTGGAGTACATATGGTTTACGATATTACTGCAAAATTGACCACCCAACACCAAAGCAGCCCTTTCTAGGACAGTGGAGTAGCTTATTGTGAATGGAGCAATTCACACAGAAAGGGAAAAGCCAGCCAGCCAAATATTGTCAGCATAGCATCTGAAGAATTTAGGAGAATTTAGCCCGTCCAAAGTACTTGAATGCCTGAGCATTCCAAGTCTTCTGATTGTTCACTGTAGTGGAACTCTGGTTTGGGGCCAATTTTACTGACCCAAAGTGAATGAGAAAAGGGTGAGAAGGAAAACTATTGTAGCTAGATAATCCCTCATCTCAGTTCAAACATCAGGATAAAACAAGAGGTGGGTGAACCGGTTCTAACAAAATAAGAACTGTCCTGAACCTTCATCCAAATCTCCAACCAAAACTTTCTTAAAGGTTGAAAATGTAGCCTAACTCTCTGACTCCCTGTGACACATGCCTATTTATTTTCTGGTTCTGGACGGAATTGGAAGAGGAACCCTTAAAATATAACAAGAAATGTTACTCTCAGATTTACCCATCCACCAGCAGTAGGAGGTTCCAGAAACAGGAAACGTTATGGTCTAGTACATGGGGGCCCTGGAGTAGGAGTCAGGACAAGCTGGGTGGGAATTTTTCGACAAATGGATTTTTCATTGGAAAAAAAATGCTGATTCATCAAAACTGAAACTTTACAAAACAGGGTCAGTTTGGACAAGCTTCCCGACTTGAAAAAATATTGAGATTTTTTTAAAAAAAATTGTGGAAATGTTTCATTTCAATATTTTCTAAACAAAAATTTCCGGTTCGAAACAATGTTTTTGTTTTTTTAAAATAAGCTGATTAGATGGAAGAAAAGGTTAAATAAAGAAAAAAGGTTAAAACATTTCAAACATTATCGAAAGGAAATGTAACTTTTGGCTGGGCTAGGGTTCACTTCATTGCCCTTCCCCCGGCCTTAAAAAAAAACTCCAACTCCCAAAGAAAAGTAGCTGGAGACCCAGAGTTCAGTCTCTAAGGATTTTCAGCAAGAGTTGCACAGAGTCAACCTCACTAAAGGAAGTAAAGAAATGAATTGAATTAAATAACTTTATAAAATCTTATGATAAAGAAACAAATAATAATCTAATTTTTACAGCATGACATGGCTATTTTATAATCCACAGACATTACCTTCACAGTTATACATAAACATAAATAAAGAAAACAAATTAAAATCTGAACAGTTCAGTCCCTGCAGAAACACAGTCAGAAGAAACTGAGAGTTCCCAACAGTTTAGGTTGAGTTCACCTAAGTCTCAGAGTCTTTGATCACCAAATTTATACAATCTGGTGCGTCTAAAACAGGGGTAGGCAACCTATGGCACGTGTGCCGAAGGTGGCACGCGAGCTGATTTTCAGTGGCACTCACACTGCCCGGGTCCTGGCCACCGGTCCGGGGGGCTCTGCATTTTAATTTAATTTTAAATGAAGCTTCTTAAACATTTTAAAAACCTTATTTACTTTACATACAACAATAGTTTAGTTATATATTATAGACTTATAGAAAGACACCTTCTAAAAACGTTAAAATGTATGACTGGCACGCGAAACCTTAAATTAGAGTGATTAAATGAAGACTCGGCACCCCACTTCTGAAAGGTTGCCGACCCCCGCTGTAACCCATGTGCCTAATATGGAGATATCTCTTTAAGGGACCAATTGTGGGGAGGTAGGAGTGAGTTGTGTCTGGTTCATTGTTGCTAGGCAGATTTAGCACTCCGCATCCAGAAGCTTCTGGAATTGGGTGTGGTAGTGTTGGGTCTGCTCCAATAGGTTCCTTGTTGCTGGGGTCAGACTCCATGAGGGCTAGGGTGGGCCATGTGCTCTGTGTGAGTTGGGAGAAGTTGAGCCCAGGAGCATTTTGCAGCAGGTTAGTGATATTGGTAAGCCTCTAACAGGGAAGCCTGGGCAATGCTAATGATAGCCGGGGGACATTGTGAGGGGAAAATAACCTCTATTTTAATTGTGTGCTTTGAATGTGGTTTTGATTTTAGCCAAACTGTTCTAGTTAAATTGTCTCAACTGGTGCAATTCACCAACTTTCCTTTAAATGCAGTAATGGGGAAAGAGTCGTTTCTATTTTGCTATTCTCAGTTTTGTATTGTCTTGTAACAGGGTTTTCTTTAAATCTATACACTTGTGACTTAACTGAGTGGTTGGTTAATCAGTCAGCTGACTGGCTAGCAGGGATTTCAGCAGAGGAAGAGTCTGCATAGATTCCAGCTGAAGATTCCTATAAGCAAGTGGAGGGAAGATGTTGTTTTAGACCAGGGGTCGGCAACCTTTCAGAAGTGCTGTGCCGAGTCTTCATTTATTCACTCTGATTTAAGGTTTCGCGTGCCAGTCATACATTTTAACGTTTTTAGAAGGTCTCTTTCTATAAGTCTATAATATATAACTAAACTATTGTTGTATGTAAAGTAAATAAGGTTTTTAAAATGTTTAAGAAGCTTCATTTAAAATTAAATTAAAATGCAGAGCCCCCCGGACCGGTGGCCAGGACCCGGGCAGTGTGAGTGCCACTGAAAATCAGCTCACGTGCCGCCTTTGGCACGCCTGCCATAGGTTGCCTACCCCTGTGCTATGTAGATATTCTGGCCAACCTGTGGCTCCAGAGCCACATGCGGCTCTTCAGAAGTTAATATGCGGCTCCTTGTGTAGGCACTGACTCCGGGGCTGGAGCTACAGGTGCCAACTTTCCAATGTGCTGAGGGATGCTCACTGCTCAACCCCTGGCTCTGCCCCTGGCCCTGCTCCCACTGCACCCCTTCCTGCCTCCTCCCCTGAGCCTGCCACGCCCTCACTCCTCCCACTCCATCCCAGAGCCTACTGCACGCCACGAAACAGCTGATCGGGAGGCGCGGGGAGGGAGAGGGAGGCGCTGATTGGTGGGGATGCCGGTGGGTGGGAGGCGCTGGGAGCGGGGGAGCTGATGGAGGGGCTGCTGATGTATTACTGTGGCTCTTTGGCAATGTACATTGGTAAATTCTGGATCCTTCTCAGGCTCAAGTTGGCCACCACTGTCCTAAAAGAAAACTGTATGAAAGATAAAGATCAACTGGATGGAAAATACAGGACAAAGCATAATTTTAAAGGACCTGCACCCACCTAGGTACAAAATCACACAGACGATCCTGTGTGTGATTATGGCTTGAAAGCACACTACTTTTAATCAGATCAAGTGTTTCCTACAGGCTCCTTGTAGTTCAGAATCACGGGAGATCAGGCCCCAAAGAAGCGATATTCCTTAAAAGACAGAATGGGGAGGTGCCAAGCTAATTGTGGTGCCCACATGTACACACAGCATCTACTAAAGCCCAAAGTTCCTTGGCTTTGTCTTGTTTTCAGGATTAAGGAAGCGACCCTTATGTCATGCAGCAAGCTCATCCTGGCCTCTTGTAAGGAAAAGTATCTGAGTGACATGGGAATGAAAGGATGTAATGTCATAATGGGAATTGCAAGGGTAATCTCCGGTGAGCCTCTGAAGATGCCCAGCGTGAATGAAATGTTTGCAGAAGCCTGAGCAGACTCAGGCTGAGCTGAATACCTGTGCAATTAAGAAATTACTGTGCCTCCTTTCCCTAAACACCTGACTTCTGAGTGCTTAGCAGACACTGTGCATGTCCCAGTCCATCAGAAGAGGATTGTCCGGATGAACATTAGGAAAACTTATATCTACCTCTCCTGGCATGGATGATTAGGGACCTGTATATGATTCAGGGGAGGGCACTGGGGTTGGAATACGGGGAGGAAGAGTAGACTTCAGCAGAGATATAGTGCTGTAAACCGACCAGTTGTCCAACCAGGCATGCAAAGGCTCTGAAATATACTTCCTGATGGATTAGGAGGTCTTATGTCACAGGGTCTGTCACTATAATGCTGCGGTGAACCATCCTGAAAGGTTTCAAAATCCTACCCAGAGCCTATTAGCCCCAACATCAAAGCAGAAAGGTTCATTTTATTTCAAAGCTATTGAGCTTGAATGCAATCTCAGTTTAGCAAAAGAGCAACTTTTCAAACAGCCAAATAATACGAACAAAAAGAGCCTCAAAAGCAAGGCACAATGTGAAGATCAGAAAAGGAGAGAGAACAGTCTCTTAAAATTAGTTCTTCCAAGGGGCAAAGGAGAATTGAAACCAATGAGGCTGTATCTAACAGCTCCTTGCATTGAGAGTTATTTGACAACCAAACAGCAAGGTTTTAAAAGGACTAATTAAGTAGAAATGCTTCTATTTTCTCTGACTCAGACGTTGCCCAGTACTTCTCATAACAGAGTTGTTTACTAGGTGGAATATATCAAAATGCACCTCACCTGACCCAAGAGCTCCAATCGAATCCTTCTCTGAAAGCACAACTCAACCCTCCTTAGACTGACGCCAGCGAAGGGTGAAATTGAGCCTTCGAAAGCAGACACTTAATGCTGACATGCTGGGCCAAGTTTTCAAGGGGGCAGAGGTTGGGAAATGAATGGATGCCTGTTGCATTTGCAACAACACTCACCAGGAAAATGGTCCTTTGAACACAAGGCCCAGGTAGCTGTGCACCCACCTGCCTTCTGAATGTGCAAAGGAGCTTGTTTTGTGGGTGGAATTGTTTTCTACTGCAGTGCAGTCTAATGGACAGGGCCCCGGACTGAGAGTCAGGAGACTCTGTTTTCTGTTCCTGTCTCTTCCACAAACCAGCTCTGGGACCTCGGGCAACTCATTTCCATTCATTTTTGCCTCTGTTTCCCCTCCGACTTATTGTCTCTTTTCAACTGTGAGCTTTCTAGGGCAGAGTGTGTTTGTACAATACCTAGCAAAATGGAGCCCTGATCTTGCTTGGGGTCTCTAAAGGTACATCTATACTGCAATAAAAGATCCGTGGCACAGCCGTGGCTGGCCTGGGTCAGCTGATTTGGGCTCATGGGTTTCGGGCTTACGGGCTAAAAGTCCAAATCCCAGAGTATGTCCACACTGTGATTACATACCTGCGGCTGGCCCATGCCAACTGACTTGGGCTTGAGCTAAGGGGCGGTTTAATTGCTACGTAGACATTTGGGCTTGGGCTGCAGCCTGAGCTTTGGGACCCTTCCCCCTTGCAGAGACCTAGACCCTGGGCTCCAGCCCAAGCCCAAACATCTACCCCACAATTAAACAGTCCCTGATCTCCAGCCCCATGAGCTTGAATCCGCTGGCATGGGCCAGCTGTGGATTTTTAATTACACTGTAGACATATCCCCAAACGTCTACACTGCGATTTTCAGGGCCACAGCCCAAGCCCTGTGAGAAGGCATCAATTGATCCAGACTGTGAGACTCGATGCCGCAGGTTTCTTCTTGCAATCTAGATGTACCCTAAGTGTTACCATAATACACGCAGCAACAGCACTAATGGAAATTCACATCTTTGCATGTGCAAAAACTAACCCCTCCTATTGAGATACTCTTCATTCCCAGGCTGTTCTATTCTTTCAGCAGTAGACAGAACATATTAGCAATGCATGTCACACATCTCTGTGTCAAGATGTAGCAAGTGAAGTATATTCGGCCGATGTGTTCAACTAACTTTCAAATGGAAAACACTGGGCTGCTTTATAAAGGAATATCCTCCATCCATTGGGAAAGAAGCGGGTTTCAGTTGCATCATCCCAGAGTTACAGAATGGCTTTGTTAGGTGACATGAACTTGGGAAGATACAGAAGATTATATATTGATTAGGTGGTAGGACTATGTTATTGTAGGTGAGGTGAAAGGGGAACCATATGAATAGACCATGCAGGAGTTTGGACAAATCAATATATCAGGATGAGGGAAACATATTAGCTGGAAGAGAGGGAAATGCAGCCTGGAAATGGTCTTTCTGGGGGCTATAGCTTCACGGATCTGCCATATTTAAAGGTTCAGCCTCAGAAAGGCATGCTGGGGGAAAAAGAGGGCAACTCTGTCCTGGGGACAGTTAATAGGGAACAGGAAGTCACCAAGGAATATCTCCTTGGGGGAATGATTTGCTTCTGCAGTGTGCATGCCATCCACCACTGTGTCAGAGAGCACAATATGGGAAAGCATGGCAATGTATCCCACATTGATAAATACCTACATGTCCGAGCTGATATTTCTTAGCAAAGTAATACAGCACTGGTGAAAGGTGCTGGATGGACAGCCCAGAGGAATACATTTCCATAATTAAGAGGGAGGCAGTGTGGCCAAGGGAACAGTAAACCAGATGGTGGTTTTGGGATAGACACTTTCCCACTAGGAACCAGCAACTCATTCTAAATAAAGCAGATTATTGAAGAGGCATTGGATCATAGGTCCTGATTCAGCAAAGCACTTAAACACATGATTAAGTGCTTTATTGACGTGAGAGTTTAATAATTTTTGGTCAATAACAGCTGGAGAAAAATTTGGATCCACTTCCTTGATGTGAAAGTCTGTGGGTAAAATTCACTTCTCATGTAATATGAATCCCTTATACCATAGCTGAATTTGTCCCCCGGTTTCTACATTGTTTCTGAGACACAGCTGTTGCTCTTATAATAATATAATATATGGAGATATACCTATCTCAGAGAGCTGGAAGGGACCCCGAAGGGTCATCGAGTCCAGCCCCCTGCCTTCACTAGCAGGACCAATTTTTGCCCCAGATCCCTAAGTGGCCCCCTCAAGGATTGAACTCACACCCCTGGGTTTAGCAGGCCAATGCTCAAACCACTGAGCTATCCCTCCCGCCATGTCTTGAACAAATATAGATGTAAACAATGAGATGCATGATGTGCGGGTGAATTATTTGGGAAAGGACACTGATCTTGCCCATCCCAACCGTGTTTGAATCTCTCCCAACCAAATCATTGCAAGCCCAGGTCAGCAGATAACTTTAAGATATTTGTGTCCTCCTGATGTGATGGAAACAGCTCCATGTTCTGGATTGGAATTGGTTCTTTTCAGGAATATGGCTGAGATTTCCTCAAAACCCAGCTTGCTTGTTCTTACTCTAAATGTCATCTAAATAAAGGTTATTGGTTAAATATACGAGTATAAAAAACTTATTCCTGATATATTTTTGATGTAAAAAAAATGCCTATCTAGAAATCCTTCCAAATTCTGCCCTTCAGTATTCTCAGCCAGTTGAGTCATCAGTTGAACACACTGAATGCTTGGTTTTCTAATTCATTGAAAAATGTGAATGCTGTTTTGTTGATGATCACATATTCTACAAGTAAATTTCAAACGTGCCACCGTATCTTTACCTCACTGACATCCACCCAATGTTCTATAACTGTCCACGGACACAGTTGTTTCTAAGCCCAAGCTGACCTGGGCCCAACGTATTTGTAATAAAGATAGATTGAAAAGGCAGTTTTCTGGATCTAAATTAGAGCAAGGCTGGGGTTCAGTTTTCAGATTCAACCTCGACTTCTGAACTCAACTTCACCAATTGTTTGTGTCAGAAACTGGCCGCAATAGGCATTTTTAAATACTTGAAGTGTTACAAAATCAGCTGTTCTCATGAGATTTTAGCCAATTTGGGCCTCATGGCAAATCAGATCAAGAAAACAGTCCCTTTCCAGTTTGGGATTCAACTTGGAAAAAACATAGCAGATGTTTCGGAGCTGGAGATTGAAGTGCAATTATTTGTCCCCCTTCCTTATCCTAACTACCANTGAATGGCCACTTGGCCTGAGGCATCTGCTGAAGGTAAGAAAGCAAAAGGATGCATCACTCAAACTGCACCCCCTATTTATTTGTCAGATGCTATGGAATAAGCCAATCTAACATTATTACCTAAAACAATAGGGAGTTCGCATTCTCATCTAGGCGGGCAGGAGGCATTCGACGAGTTCAAGCAGCACCTACAATATGAAGTGCTTCTGGCAAAAAAGCTATTAAGACATGTCAACTCTGACAGTTGTACAGATGCCTGGCAGGCATTGCTGCATAACCAAACTTTAACAGAGCTGCTCGCAATGTTAGCTGCATGTTTGTTGGGAGTGCTAGATAGGAATGAAAAACCAGGGAAAAAGGTTTCTAAAACCTTACGGTTATACATTGATGATCCTGGGGTTATAATCAGGAAAAAAAAGGGGCATACTGCTCAGATTAATGACCCTGTCCCTTCAGAAATGTAGCATACGGTAGCTTATATGCACTCTGCGGGCTTTGTAGTGGTAAAGGGATCAAAGAAATCAGAGGCGTTAACTTACACTAAAGTAGTTGGCATTTATTTATAGCCCATGTATGTAGGCAGGGGCAGTTCTGTCTTCATCGCCACTGAGTTATGACAGCAATATCACTCAACTGTGAGGATAACACCTCTACACTACTGCCCATCTTCTGACCGACATTTTCAAAAGGCACTGGTGATGTTCATTGCCTCCATGTGTGAGCGCCCAACTTAAGCACCATAAAGAGGTGTTCATTCGTACATATTTCCCAGGGCACGCAAACTAACCTCTGACCAAGACTTTCTTGCTATTTTGATTCACAGTTGTTACAAAATATTTATTACCGTGGTCAGAAATTAATTGAATTTTTGAAATGTGACTAGTTCAAAGTGGTTTGGTATCTCACATGAGAGCTACGCACTTTTGACTATTTTGCTAGCTTTTTCACAACACTTTCCCATTCCACGCGCCCCTCCACCATCCTCCACATCTATGCAGCACGATCCGTCGGTATAAAAACTACTAGGTGGGCATCTGTGTTTTTTTTTAAGGTTTTGAATGTGTTAAGAGCACTGAGTATCTGTGCCTGGTGAGATCCAGCCCCCGGTACTTTACTCACCTATCCAAATAGAGGTGGTATTTAGTTCTCTGATGTGTCAATCATATGAAGAAAAATGGCAATAAGACAGCTGAAGATGTATTGCCCCTGTGCAACCTAACCTGGGAATTGTGTGTAAAGGTTCTATTACCTTTGCCTCTATGGGACCTGAAGGTTGAAATGCATTCACTGTGTCTCTTTAAAACAAATCTTATCTCTTGCTGTCCAACTTCTTGGTGTTTTTAGTTCCATCAGAATGGCCCTTAGTTATCAAGCTCTTGGCTGCGTCTCACAATTCTAATTAAATTTGAGGTTCCTCTTGTCAGGAAACCAGCAGAGAATTGTTAAATGACTGTTACATCGTGGCTGATGCAAAACACCTGTATTCATGATGGAACATAATTAAAAATTCAATATATCTTATCTACCCCAGCCAGTGATTCTGTGGGAATAAGTCAATCACTGTTGTTCTGTTTGTCCTTGTAAACAGGTTTTCAGAAAGGTGATTTTCCCCTGTCTTGGTTTCTGCTCCTTTTTTTTTTTTTTTTAAATGGGTCCAAGTCCCAAACTTAGAAGCTTAGATCCTCAGCTTGTGAACATCAGCATAGCTTCACTGCAGTCAATGGAGGTAGGCCAATTTATGCCAGCTGAATATCTGGCCCAAAGAATGCTGAAGCAGCAATCGGACCTTTATATCCAAGCCAGACAAAAGCTGTTGAGACATGCTAACCCATATGCAATGTAAGCCAGATTTAGAAGAGATAAATCAATACAAATAAAAAAAAAATTACAATGTGCTTTTCAGTACTGTATGATAGCACATTGTCTTCAGCTCCCAAAGGAAGGCAGGTGATTACAGACAAAGACTTATTTATGACTGGAAGTATGTATCTTTTTAACTCTATAGCACCTGAAAATGGTTAAATAGATTTTTAAGCCTTTACCAAACAGGGCTCTGAGTCACTACAGAGAATTCTTTCCCAGGAATCTGGCTGGTGGGTCTTTACTAGATGCCCAGGGTCTAACTGATTGCCATATCTGGGGTCGGGAAGTTAAATAGATTTTTAAGCCTTTACCAAACAGGGCTCTGAGTCACTACAGAGAATTCTTTCCCAGGAATCTGGCTGGTGGGTCTTTACCAGATGCCCAGGGTCTAACTGATTGCCATATCTGGGGTCGGGAAGGAATTACCATCCCCCACCCCCAGGTCAGATTGGCAGATTTTCGCCTTCCTCTGCAAGAAGGGGCATGGGTCACTTGCTGGTTTAAACCAGTGTAAATGGAGGATTTTCTGTAACTTGAAGTCATTAAATCATGATTTGAGGACTTCAGTAATTCAGTCAGAGTTTGGGGTCTATTATAGGAGTGGGTGGGTGAGGGTCTGTGGCCTGCAATGTGCTGGAGGTCAGACTAGATGATCATGATGGCCCCAGAGGTGAAAGTAACTTAATGGACTTACTGGTGTGCAGGGCGGCCGGGGTCCTGGGCAAGGTGAGGGGACAGCCTGGGCTCCTGGAAGGGGCGGGGCCTCAGGAATAAGGAACGGGGCTGGAGCCGGACTCCCTCAACCAGCAGGGCCGGCGAGACCCATTAGGCGACCTAGGCGGTCGCCTAGGACACTAACATTTGGGGGGCGCCGGTGCCCCAGTCGTCGGTGGTATTTTGGGGGTGGGACCTTCCGCCGCCTCTGTCGGGTGCGGCATTTCGGGGGCGGGACCTTCCGCCACCTAGGGCGGCGAAAAAGCTGGCAGCGCTCCTGCCAACCAGCCCTTCAGCACTGCCCGGCCCGTGCTGCCTGGGGCTCCGGTGGTGATTTAAAGGGGCACGGTAGCGGCCAGAGTGGCAGGAGCCCCGGGCCCTTTAAATCACTGGGCCCCGGGGCAGCTGCCTCTTTTGCCTCCCCCCTCCCCCATCAGTGGCCCTGCCAGTACAGTCGGCTGTGTACCGGCCACTTTCTGACCGGTATGCCGTACTGTTCTGTACCGGCTTACTTTCACCTCTTGATGGCCCCTTCTGACCTTAAAGTCTATAAGGTCATTGAAGGTAATTTTCATTGATGTGTTGATGGAAGATGATCAATAGGTAGAGCCACTTAGGCATTTTTTTTTAAAGGAAATTGAGCATATTGGGTCTAATGGAGGGAAAAAACCACAAAGCACATAAAGTCTAACATTCCCCTTATGATCCTATGATCCAGAGTTCCTAAATCCTTGATACTGCAGTCTCTTGACTGCCCATCACAAGTAAGAATTTGAGAAACTCTGAGTGCAACTTTAGGGACTGATTTCAAACCCCTTACTCACTTTGGGCAACAAATTATTCATCTCAACTTTTCAATGGAAAATTGGACTTATTGACTACATGAAAAATTGCTTGGAAAATTTCCACCAAAATATTTGCTTCTTCACTGGAAACCCAAAACCTGAACATTATGGGCTAAAATCTTTTTGTTTTCAGCTGATTTTTTCTTCTTCTTCAGTTTCTGGCTGTTTGATCCAAAGTCAAATTTTTTCATGGGAGAACACAAAACAAAACAAAAAACCCCTCCAAAAATAGTTTCCAACCAATGCTATTGAGGAGTACATGGGAATATGAGGAGTCCTAATGAAATCAACGGGGCTACTCGTTGGTGTAACAACTCACCAATGTGAGCAGTGGGTTCAGGAGGTGACCCATATTAAGCACAGGTGTCTCAGTATTTGGGATAGAATGGGAAAATTCCCAGCATTCATAGGGTGTTTATCCTTGTACTCGCCCTCCAGGGATCTGAGAGCACTTTACAAACGCTAAGGAGACATTCTTATCCCCATTTTACAAATGGCAAAAACTAAGAGATTAAGTCATTTGCCCAAGGTTCCAGAACTGATCAGGAATAGAACTTAGGTTTCACTGCTCTGTCAAACACCACAGCTTCCTCACGGTTTGAGGGTTTCAGAGAAGTTTTTAGTGGATTGGTATCCACAAATGCCTCTATATTATTGACAGGTCATGAAGACAGAACTATCCTCTCTCCTCTAAAAAGGGAGTGAGAATGGGGCTCCCGTTCCTAAGTGATGACCTTTCAGTATAGAAAGATTCTGCTAAGTGAGGGGATGGTGTTTTGGAGTTGCCTAGAACTCTGAGAATTTGGTAGGTGAGATTCTTCCCTCAGAAGGAGGCAGTGTCAAAGCAAACTGTGCCCATGTATGTGAAGATCTCCCTCTCCTTTCACTCCAGTAAAGATAAAGGGTATTCATGTTGGGCCTCTTGGAACTCATTTAAGCAGTACAATATGAAGGATATTCCCTGCCATTTCCTGACTGGCTGGAGGACCTGAGGCAAAGCCCTTGACCCAGTCAGCAATTAGCTGCCTTTCTTGCTATGATACATCATGATAATAAAGAAAAAATAATTAAGTAACTAACTTTTTATAAGGGGAGGGCCACACCATAGAGTTTTGGGGTGTTTGGACCAGGGGTTTTGGTTCACCCACTCTCAAGATGAGCCTGAGATATGTAGTCTAGATTAGGATGGGAAGTATGGGGGTGTTCAGATATTGGGGGTTTGGTTCTCGTCCAGCTCAATCTTATTTTATTTGCTGGAGAGTTGCGGGCTAAACAGTGCACTCCTGTCCAGGAATAGAGATTCCTTTTGCAGACTTTCCCTAGTAAGCCCATGTGGGTACAGTAACCAATATTGTAAAGCAGGACTTCATTCAATGTTTCATTAGGTTCATAATGATGTCCTTAATAACTAGAATGTTTATATATCCCCATAAATATTTCCTAGAGTGATCTGAATGGGAAATGAAGCAGACGTTAGACTGGGGAAAAAATGAATGCAAAAGAACGTGATGTGTGTCAACAAGTAGGGATGACAGTACTTTTGAGTTCCCCTAAACGTCTGTTGTGGGTCGCTCATATAACCCCTCATCTCATAGAATCATAGAATATCAGGGTTGGAAGGGACCTCAGGAGGTCATCTAGTCCAACCCCCTGCTCAAAGCAGGACTAATCCCCAACTAAATCTCCTGCTATTGTACTTCTGCAGCAAAATTTCAGTCAGTGTACATTTCCATTAACATTGTGCCTAGAGTGAAGTCAAAGATGTGCTCCCTGGCTATTTCTGGTTGTTGTTAAATCTCTTTCCTTTAAATATGAATAACTTCAACCACTGAAAATTTTATCAGTGGCTCTGTCTGGAGCTGGCAACACCCTCTCTGTTCTTTGTTTCTATCACTAAGTTCCTTCAACTAAGATTTATACCTGAGCCATAACGTTTGTTCCACACTTACCTTTGTTATCGTAGATCTCAGGCCTTTAGCGATTTTCCATGACACATAGAGAAGTACAAAATCCAAACAGAAAATGAAACTGTGATTTTTTTCCACTGAAACCCTTTATCAGACAGACAGACAGACAGACAGACAGACAGGCATCCTCCTCCTTCATCTTGGTTTAAGTCCATTCACTGCAAAGAGTTACATCAGACATGAATTTGGCCTATTGATTCTAAATGTTTCTTTGCTGTACTGAATGAATTTGCCATTTATTATGACTACAACACACTTTAAAAAAAACCCCACAAGTTCTTCCTTTGCCCAGAAAATGTTCCAGTTTTTTTAATGACGACTTTAATGCTGTTGAAGTGTTGGCTTGATTTACAGAAATGACGCTGAAAGGCTCTTCACATATTACCATCCACTCGTAAATGTGAGCCCTACATTAGAGGGACAGTCTTTGGCAGTGAAAAGGTGTTTTAGTCTATATTGTTGACTTTTAACAGGTCGAAGAAAGTGTCTAAGGTTTGCCTGGGAGCAAGAGTCCCATGACGCTTTGCAGTTAAGCTAACTTTAAAGAGTGGAATTTTACTGAAAGCTGTGACCTTTGGTTCCTGTACTAGCCGCAAAATTGGAGCAAAACGTAGAACGGCTAAAAGCTCCCAAGTAAGGGAATAATCACTAACCACGGAGGTGTTGAGACAGTTGGAAAGTTGTAAGGGAAAAGAGGGGTTAGAACATAGCCTAAGACAAGAAGTAGTATGGGCCAAAAAGGAGGATGTAGATAAGGGTTGCCATGGTAACAAAAGGGGGAAACAAAGATATAATGGGTCTAAGCATTTGTAGGATGACTAAACAGCAAGTGTGAAAAATTGGGACAGGGCATGGGGGTAATAGGCACCTCTATAAGATAAAGCCCCAAATATTGGGACTGCCCCAAAAAAACGGTATATCTGGTCACCTTAAGCATTTGTGAAGGGGAAGGAGACCACCTGTAGATTACACGCAGGCTGTCAGAGACAACTACATGCAAAGGCCTTGTGTAGCTGTGCGCAGTTATATGCCTCTCTGTGCAATATGCTGCCTTACTAACTATTAACCAATAAATCCAATCAAGCTGACTTATCCAAGGTTGTTGTTATTAAACTAATCTAGGCTCAGGAAACCCCTCTCACCAAACACATATTCTCAATTTTAAAATATAACTATCATTTAATTGGTTATTGATTAATGGAAAAGTATTCACTATCAATTATTAATTAACAATAATGTGGTCCTTTCAGTTGTCAGCCTTTCTGCTGGCAATTGACTATTAAGCTTTCTAGTCAGTTCCCAGCTATGATGGTGGCTTGTGTGGACACCTGCCCACCAACCACTGGATTGAGACCTATGACTATTTTCACACAGGGGTCACCAAACAGTCATTCAATAAATAAGGGTGAGCTAGTAACTTGTCCCACATGACAACATGGAGACGTAAAGCCACATCAGGTGTCCCTTACTCCACTGCACCGGCTATCTGTATTGGGGGCACCGGGTGGCTTATCTTCATTGTACACAGGTGGGCAGAACCTTCTCTTTGTGCTCTGCATCCCCAATGTGCTGGCTAATACAGCTGAGCCAGCATGGGAGAGGGAAGCAATCTGGACCACGTATAGGGATAATGCCAATTACTTCCCCTCTGCCGGCACTGGAGAAAGAGATGAAACCAGGCACTAGACCGATGGTCTGGGTCATGGTATGGTTCCTGGGCTGTTCCTGAGGCCGGCAATGCCAAAATTGGGCCCCCTATAAATAAAGGAGTAATATTACTAAATAATAATGCAGAGTGTGAATGAGCCCAGGCCACACCCGGTTGGCTCAGCTACATCTGTGTAAATCGGGAGTAACTCCATTCGTCATTATCATCACCATCACGGCAAATCCCAAAGGGATGTGGCCTCTGTGCAAATAGAGTGCTCCCCAGATCGATCTCTGGCAAAGTGCTTGGAGTGGTCTGATTGCATATTCAGTTTAATGGAGTGACTTCATGGATGGCCGTGAATTTACTCCAGACTGCTGTAACTGAAAGTAAATTCTGGCCCAATGTCTTTGCTATGTTTATGAGCTTACGATGTATTTGTCCTCACTGGCTTCTAACGGATTTCATTAGCTCTGGCTGATGGATTAACTGTGACTAGTATAATGTTATTGGAAAACACCTTGATAAGGCCATAAAACTGTATATATTGTTTTTTACGCCACATGCAACTAATCATGCAAACTTTCTCTCTGTCTGGGGAAGCTTGCTCGCCCTACCAGCTGCTATTCCCCTCTACTATATTTATGCCATACAAATTATACCATTAAAAGCCATTCCCTAAGTTTAGAATCATCATTCTCTAGTGCACCTAAATCCTTGATGAATGCTCACGTCCAGCCATAGGTGCTGACCTTTCGTTTTGCCGGTGGGTACCCCACACCGGCTCCGCTCCCTCCCCCAAGGCTCCATCCCTAGGGCCCCGCCCCCACTTCACCTCTTCCCACCCTGCCTCCTGAGACCGTCTCCCCTGAGCACCTCCCGCCCCCTCCTTCACTCCTTTTTGCCCCCTCCTGCCTTCAGGGCAGTGAGTGGGGGAGGGGGCAGAGAGGAGTGACTGGTGGGTCAGCCCTGCTCAACAGCTGATCAGCGGCACAGCCACTGAAGAGCTGCTGGGAGTTTAGGGCCAGCCATTGAACAGCTGATTGGCAGCTAGCCCCAGGGCCCCCCGAGTAGCAGCCACGGCCAACCCTGTGGGTGCTGAGCACCCCTTATTTTTTCTCCATGAGTGCTTGAGCCCTTGAGCACCCACAGAGTCCACGCCTTCGCTAACAAAGTGGCATTAGTTGTACCTGCAAAGAATTGTGGACACAAACTTGCAATTTGCAGGTTCAAACTCAGAAGCTCAGCTTTTAAAACTGTGCTGCATATGTTAGTAAATAATAAGAGCATAAAAAAGCCTGGGGAGCTCATTTTCAGTTTTGCTTCACAGGCGCTGATTCAGATTATGGCACACTGGGGACTTTAAAATAGGTATTGATTGGGAAATTTCAGAAAGCCATTAAGCCATAGAGCTAAGTCAACACGGGACCCTCATTGGGCTGGCGAGAGAAAACAGGTTGAGTTGCCATTAGCACCTTTTGGCTGCATGTAGCAGCAGTAGCTGAGAGGTTCGTGAAGTAAGTAAAGGAAAAGTAGACATGTAAGAAAGACTCAACAATCACAGTACATGGAACTGAGCAAAGAGAATATATTTGTTCCTTTGGAAAGAGCAATGCATTGATGTGACGTATCCGTGGGCTCCAAAGTACTGGTGATGCATATACTTTTACAGGCTCCGAAGTTCAGTAGGGGCGAGCCCTAAGAAGTTTGAATGCTTTTCCAGATCCTATTGGAACTATCCAAAACTCTTAGAAATCTGGTGAGAATATGATCTTTCAGGAGATTTCTGGTATTTAATATTTTGGGTCAGGCCAGTTATACCATGAAATCAGGTTTTAGCGCAGTATTTAGGCACTTCCATTTCCAAACGAGATTCAGAGGTATATGAAGAGTGTGTGTGTGTGTGTGGGGGGGGGGGATAAGAGGATAAATATTTGCTTCCGGTTGTTTTAGGGATTTTGCAAAGGTTCAGGTCAGTTGTTAGTAGAGATGGGCCTGGATCAGCACTGGGATCTGAATCTAAGCTCTTCCAAAGTTTGATGCCGGAGCTGCGAGGGAGGTGTCAGATGGCAAATCTGAACTCTGTGGTTCACGCATGGGCCTGAAACATCTTCCCAAATTAACCAGACCCGCGTTCCCTCTCCACATAACTTTAGGAAGCTTGGAATTAGATGTGGGTCGGAACTTCCTGGCTCATACATAATCCCGGTTCATCCAAACCTGTTTGCCAAACCCTACTTACAAGTGGGCTTTGAGTAACTGGAAACCCAGCTCGGTAGAGTTCTAGGTCAATTTGGAGTGCCCCTGCCTGGCTCTAATGAAGGCGATCACATTTCATCTTACTAGTGTTCTTGGTGGGGCAGCGTACGGAATAAAGCTAGTTTAGCGGAAGAGTAGTTATGCTTCCCAGCCAGTAGGAGAATGCTGCAAGAGAAGGGAAGTGACAGTGATATGAAGCAACGAAGAGTCCTGTGGCACCTTATAGACCAGGGGTAGGCAACCTATGGCACGGATTTTCAGTGGCACTCACACTGCCTGGGTCCTGGACACTGATCCGTGGGGCTCTGCATTTTAATTTAATTTTAAATGAAGCTCCTTAAACATTTTAAAAACCTTATTTACTTTACATACACCAATAGTTTAGTTATATATTAAAGACTTATAGAAAGAGACCTTCTAAAAACATTAAAATGTATTACTGGCACGCGGAACCTTAAATTAGAGTGAATAAATGAAGACTCGGCACACCACTTCTGAAAGGTTGCTGACTCCTGTTATAGACTAACAGACGTATTGGAGCATAAGCTTTTGTGGGTGAATACCCACTTCATCAGATGCATGTGATATGAAGGAGATTTAATGGACACATCGAGGGCAAAGTCTCCAGAAGATGCCTTGTGAGGAGAGGTGCTGTGGTCCAATGAATTGAACAACATCCTGGGACTCCAGAGATATGGGCTCTGCCAATGACCTGCTCTGTAAACTTGAGCATCAATTCATCTTCTTCCCACCCTCTCTCATGTCTATTTAGACTGTAAATCCTTTGGGGGCAGAGACTGTCTCTTACTATGCATTTGTACATCACCTCGCACAATGAGGCCATGATTTCGGCTGGGGCTTCTAGATGCAAATAAATAATAAAGTCAGGCGAGGTTAAGCATCACACCAAACCTAACCCTGTTTTGCTCGTTTCTACCTGACCTCTCATTATTTAATATTTTGTGCTACTCACAGCCCTACACATGCTAAATTAATACTTTAAATATTCAGAGACGCTTCGGTGAATTCTAGAGGAAAAAAATGCAAATAAATGTAAATTTCTGTTATTATCAGCTTCATCAAAGCAAACAAGCAGCAGCCGGGCCATTATAAGACTTTGATAAGAGTGCATAGTGAATGATTTCCCTAAGGAACTGGGTAAAACTCATCTCATTCCATTTCCTTTTGTATAATAATATCAATTGTTTCAAACAGAAATACCTGCATACACTTTTTGTCTGACCTCTTTATATTTTTTAAAAAAATACAAGATCTGTTCTATTTCATTTTTGTATTGTAATTTCAAAATGCGGGAAAGACACTTGAAGAAAGGTATTGAGGCAGAAGCAGGGAAAGCACTGTAGCACCAGAAAAGGAGTGCATTAACAGAATAATGGCTCTGGAAAGAGAATGTATTTTAGTGCCACAGATAAAGAGGAGGCTGAAAAGGAAGAGAAAGAAGCAAAAGAGAGGTTCTAAAATTTGAATTCCTTTGTCGAGAGTCAATAAAATGATGCAATTTGCTATGAAGAAATACCTTCCAGTATCCATAATATGCCAGACATGTTTGGCAACTAATCAAAGTTTGTACTCTTTCCTTTCAAAGCCATCATCAGAATTTTTTTAGATATATAACGCACATACATGTTTATAGCTCTATTCTGCTGCTGAAAAACTTCCTTTGAATAATATCACACTTGGTCACCTTGTAGAAAAAGTAGCATTCATGGAAATAGCACATCCCTTGGCTACCTGTAAAAGGGGTCCTGTTTGCATTTTACAACCAAACTGTGAGGCTTAGTGACATGTCTGGAAATTGTCCTTGTTGAGGGCTATATCCTTCCAGTCTACAAGGAGTCCCATGGATTTCAATAAGACTAGTTGCAGAGCAAGGTGCCACATAGTGTAAGGGTGACGCTGTGTTACTGCTTTATCATTGGAATGTTTTATAATCACTTGCATAGTGGTGGCCTGTTTAGTGGCCACTTTGACCATCATTGATGGCCATCACCACTTAGCCCATTTCCTGCAGCACCTAATTGGCAGGATACAGATTCCCAACATCCCTCTTGGGAGGAGGAGGAGTGTGTAACTGACAGAACAGACCAGTTAAATGCTAGAATGGACAGATAAGTCCCTGATTGGCATCCCCAGCTATTACAAACATGTGATTGGTTTTCAGATAAGCTATATACTGGATTCCTTACTTTCCTTTCGTGTGTGTGTGTGTGGTGTGTGTGTGTGTGGTGTGTGTGTGTGTGGTTTGTGTGGGTGTGGGTGTTTATAAAAGAAAGAGCTAAGTACGGTATTGAAGACCCAGATGTGAAGATACAGCCAAGATCACTTAATGCTCTGGTTAGATCAGGGGTAGGCAACCTTTCAGAAGTGGTGTGCCGAGTCTTCATTTATTCACTTTAATTTAAGGGCTGGGGGGTGCAGTGCAGAAGGCTGGGTGTGTGTGGGGGGGGAGTTCAGGGGTCAGGGCAGAGGGCTGGGGTGCTCAGCTCGTGAGGGGGCTCCGCTCAGGGCAGGGGGCTGGAAGGGATATGCCCTGTGCGACCCCCTTCCGCAAGGTCCCATCCCTGCCTCTTCTCTTCCTCCTCGACGGCGCAGCGAGCACCCCGCCACTCCTGCCCCTCCCCCTCGCAAGGGTGATCAGCTGATCGGAGGCAGGGAGAGGGAGGGGCAGGAAAGCACCACGCTGGGGGAAGAAGCGGGGGAGGGGGGATCTTGGCTGCCACAGGACCAAGCTTCTGCCTCCTGCCCCTGCAGGGGAGAGCGGTGGGCAGGGGGGCTGAGTGGGGCTGAGTGGGGCTGGGGACCGCGGCAGGCAGCGGCGTGCCACTCAAAATCTTGTCTTGCGTGCCGTGTTTGGCATGCGTGCCGTAGGTTGACGACCCCTGAGCTAGACTGTTCTCAGTGGTAGCAGATGACAGAACAAGGAGTAATGGTCTCAAGTTGCAGTGGGGGAGGTTGAGATTGGATATTAGGAAAAACGTTTTCACTAGGAGGGTGGTGAAACACTGGAATGGGTTATCTAGGGAGGTGGTGGAATCTCCTTCCTTAGAGGTTTTTAAGGACAGGCTTGACAGAGCCCTGGCTGGGATGATTTAGTTGGGGATTGGTCCTGCTTTGAGCAAGGGGTTGGACTAGATGACCTCCTGAGGTCCCTTCCAACCCTGAGATTCTATGATTCTATGATTTTATGACTTCTGGGGATACAGTCTCCTGATTCTCTCTGGGTGCAGGAGCCATGTTAATTCTCCTGTCACTTGAGTTCAGGATCAGGATAACCTCCACTGGTTTAGCTCAATAGCTTTATTGCTGATATGTAAATTGAGGTAAACCCCCATTCTGCTGTCTAGGACAGACCTATTTATCACCTTTATGTAGGTGATGCTGTCTGGTCTTAAACACATTCTAGTAACATCATGCAGAGGGACTTCATAAATTCACATATAAGATTAGCACATGCATTCTGCAATGATATGAATAACCAGTGTGTTAGTAGCTTTCATATGATACCCCACAAGTCATAGTACAAATATCACTGCAGCAGTGTGAATGTCTAGGATCACAAGTACCCTAATCACTGGACCATCCTTCCTCTCTGGATTAGCCCTTTAATAAGTGAACAGCAGACTTCCTCACACCCTTGTGATCTGGACTTCCTCCAGCTAGAGGGTGTGAGACAGGCAGATACTGTGGAGAACAGACTTCCAACAAGGAACATTTCTTCTCACTCCCTCCTTATTGTGAGAACCTAGAGGCACATTTGGGATTCCCAGCCATCTTGCAAGGTAGGACATGCTACATAAATAGCTACACTGGAGAAGAGCCAGCTTGATACAGTCATGTGGGAATCTGCTGCTGTGGCATTGCTAATAAAGGTGGAATTCAGTCACTGCATCTCACTTAAGATCTAAGAGCTCAGCTAAGAAGCTGACTAAGGCTATGACTACACTTCTGCAGTAAGTCAATCTATGCTACGCAACTCCAGCTATGTGACTAACATAATGGGAATCGACGTCCCTTAGGTCGAGTTACCACGGGGTCTACATCACAGGGGGTCGATGGGAGAAACTCTCCCGTCGACTTACCGTACTCTTCTCATCGAGGGGTAGAGTACAGGGATCGACTGGGAGAGCGATCTGCTGTCGATCTGGCCGGTCTTCACTAGACCCGCTAAATCGACTGCCGGTGGATCGATCTCAGAGTGTCGATCTGGGCTGTAGTGTAGACCTGCCCTAAGTCTCCAACCTATGCAGGAAGCCTCATACTTGCACAACTTCTGGAATTACCCAAAGCCTGGTATAGGGATGGGTATGTAGGAGAAGATGACCTAGTAGATCTGCATAGATGTCTCCAAACTTAGGGAAATGAGAGATCTACGAGACAGGGAACAAATGACAGCTCTGGCATGGCGAGACAATCAGGAGTTTCACTTATTAGAACAGACACCCACAAATGAGACAATGTATGTGTATGAAGCTCGCCTGTTCCCTGGGCTGCATGAAACAAATTGCCTGAGATATTCATGGCGGCCTCCCTGGAGTAAGGCCTTGATGATTATTTATAAGCAGTCCCCACAAACTGCTTTAACTAATAACATTTTAATTTAATGCATTTTTGCGGTTTCACATTTATTGCGCACAAATAGAAGTTTTATAACTGAGACAAATGTGGGCTGGATCCGTTTGACTGAGATTTAGCATGTAGGAAACCTGATGCTACCCTCCAGAGACTGTGCCCACTGAGCACAAATATAAAATAAATGCAAATAAATTAAAGTCTTTGATAGGCCTCCAGAGTCCCCCAGCTGAACTGATAAAGCAGCCCCCTTCCTCTCCACTTACAGAATCCTCTAGCCTGATTAGAAACAAATCTTCCTGCAAAATTGAGTTTCCTATTTCTGTTCTCCTAATCGAGCTCCAGTCAAAGCACTGTCACTTGGAATAAAAACAGGAGGAGACTCAGCTTTACCTGCACTCCACAGTACATGCATTGGAACTAATGATTTACTGTGGAACTATTCTTGGACTAGCAGCCTTTGGTCATCATAGATCTTAAGGTGAGAAGGGACCATTAGATCATCTAGTTTTTCCTTCTGCATATCGGAGGCCATAAACATTCACCCAGCTACCCCTGCCTGAGCCCAGCAACTTGGTTTTGACTAAAGCATATCTTCAAGAAAGGCATCCAGTCTTGATCTGAAGATTCCTTTGTTTAGCAATTTATCCTATAGCCAATGTATTTGTTTCTCAGGCTTTCCACTAGTGATGGGTCAAACACCAGCATTTCAGATCCAAACTCTTTCACGTTTGGGGGTCAGATTCGAAGCCAACTTTTCCCCCAGCGGTTGTGGTGGGCTCCAGAATTGGAAGTGTCTCATTTTCTGGTTTCGACATCGCTGAAATGATTAATCAAGAATGATTGATTATGCAAGATTTGCACCAATCAAAATGCCAGAAACTTTGAGAGGTTTTTCTCTCTCTTCATGGGGCCAGTTAGAGAGACTGTAGCAGCAGCAAATCCCAAAACCCAAGCGGGGCAGGTTAGGTGAGCTGCATTTATGTACGGAATCAATGCTTCTGATTCTTGGATTCCCCCCCATTGGGAGGCTGGTGAGATCAACCAGAGCTTTAGCCTTTAGGGCTTAAGAAGCCTTCTCCAGCCTGGGACTGGATTTTCAAAAATGCTCCCATGGTTCTCAGTGCTATTGGGTGCTGAGCACTTCTGAAAATTTGGCCCTAAATGAACTTGATTAAAAAACAAAGCTTCTTTCAACCAAGGTATGAGTCAATCAAAACCAATGCCTCCCTTTCTCCCTCCCGCAAGGGTTCAATTTGTAATGCCAGCCGTCAGCCCAAATAGAGACAAGGTGATTGAGGTAATATTGGACCGACTTCTGTCCAACTTCTCTCTCTCTCACCAACAGAAATTGGTCCAATCAAAGATATTACCTCAGCCAGCTTGTCTCTCTAATATCCTTGGATCGACACGGCTACAACAGCACCCTAAAGCTCAAATACCGGTCTTCTAACGTGCTGAGGAAAATGCATAAACTGTCTGAGCCCTGACCGTTCCTACCTTTGGGTCACACTGGGATGGCCCTTCAATCTGGAAGAAAGGGTTAACCTTTTCCTTGCCAAAGCCCTGGAGGGCGTTTATAATACATGCCATTACACCTAAACCAAACGTAAACCAGAGCAAAGCACTTCGATACACACACCACTTTTTCATCTCAGCACTTCTGCAGCTGGTTACTTGTGCCACATTATTTCTTCAAAAGTCTCCACTAAGACGCTGAATCCCAGGGCAGGTTGCCCCCTGGAAGGGCAGGAAGTGTGACACCTCTTGTTCTCCTGGCAGTATCATTGCTGGGCTATAAGTTACAGCTAGGGATAGTAGGTGGAGGCCCTTTGCTGAAGGAATGCCCTGTCTCAATGCTTTCCTGGCCATGCCCTTTCCCGGCTAGTAAGTGCCAACTTTCTTGGCTGAGATGATCCCCTAGGGCTTTCCTGTCATTTGGGAAGTGACAGCTGTTTTTTGCTTCTGAAATCTGCCATTCCTCAGAGGCTATGCCTTGAGGATCCCTTGTCTGGGTTTGTCCTGGTGGAAGCTGGCATGTCCTCAGGCTGGGCCTGGGGCATATCAATGAACTATACAATGAACATGATTGTTTTCAGCAAGATCATTTAGTTTTGTGAAGCACAGCAGGATGTTACAACAAGGTCCATCAGTCTGTGATCATTTCTATAGCACGAAGCCCTGGGCCCACCTATATAGAAATGTGTCTCTGTTTGCAGCCAGGAGCTTCTAGGACAATGATTCTCAAACTTTTTTTACTGGGGACCCCTTTCACATAGCAAGCCTCTGAGTGCGACCCCTCCCCCCAATCCATTAAAAATGCTTTTAAATATATTTAACACCATTATAAATGCTGGAGGCAAAGCAGGGTTTGGGGTGGAGGTTGACAGCTCGCGACCCCGCATGTAAGAACCTTGCGACCCCCTGAGGGGTCCCAACCCCCAGTTTGAGAACCCCTGATCTAGAAGGAATGGAGACATGCCACACAGGAGTTGTCTAATGGAGAAGGGGGATTGCTATGAAGCTGTGATAGAAATGTCCTGCAAGCTTTAACAGTCCAATTAGTTACTTGGTCATTGCAAGGCAACTCTTGGAGGCAAATGAAGAAGTCCTGGCACATTCCAGGCAAGCATGTGCGTCTTTTATCATCACTGCTGGCAGACGTTGATAACAGATGCCAAACTGACAAACAACAATACATTTGTATCACAATCCCACCCGATCCACTGTAGAACAATAAAACAATTGTTCAGATTACAAAGTGTGCTTTTCATGGTACTACTGGATAAGCCTCGGCAGCGCAGCTCTTACAGTTCAGCTGGGAAGAAGATTAGGTGGACGGGTGACGGAGGAAGGATATTGAGCTCATTAGGAAAGATTCCGGCCCTTAAAGAAATCAATTTTTTTTCCTTCTTGGGGAACAACTTAGAGGGGAGAGGAAGAATGGGCTTGTGGTTATGGCATGCGGGTTAAATTGCTGGCTCCATCTCTGTGAGCTTAGCAAGCCTCTCTGCCCCTCAATTCCCTGTCTGTAAAATGGGCATAATAGCACTTCCTTTCTCTCACTATTTGATTGTCACTTTTTGTTCAGGTGTAAAATCTTCAAGGCAGGGACTCTCTGGTTGTGTACAATGGGGCTCCAATCTTGGCTGAGGCCTGTATGGTGAGATAGTCAGCCAGTTACAGTAACTTCACCCCCTCTCCCAAGGACCCCAGATGTGAAGTTGATCCAAATTGTTTCTAACTAACTTGGTTAATTTACCTTTTATAGCATTAAAATAATTGAATAGAAGTTAAAAGATAATTACCGATCAGTCACTGGATCTCTTGGGCCAGATCTACCAGGGCTTTATAACCTCCTTTGCTGGATGGATGATGAACTTTGACAGTGTTGTTCTGAAGCAAGACAACTACTTTGGCTACAGAGATCTCCAAGAACTGCAGCCTTTCTACTTAAAACCACTTCCATTGGACAGTTCTCTTAAACTTTAAAAAGGTCTGGAATCTTTCTCATTGTATCTGAACTGGATCACCCATTCTCAGAAGAATTATACATTTGGAAGGCGCTGAAGCAAGAACCATGGTAATCCATTGCCCTCCAAGAAAGGATGCCTGGGATGTATTTCCACTCTCCAAGAGACCCAGCCAGGTTATAGCAAGCCATCTCCCAGTGCCATAAATCAGAGTGGAGAGAGATGACAAACACATTTCTGTACACAAGGGTATATATATAAAAAAGCCAGATTTTTCAACTAGCTGCAACCGGGGTCCCTATTATGTGCCAGTATTTTTTTATCCACAATTCATATAAATATTAAGGGTATGTCTACACAGCAACTAGACACCCGCAGCTGGCCCGTGCCAGCCGGCTCAGGCTGCAGGGCTCTTTCGTTGCTGTGTAGACGTCTGGGCTGGAGCCTGGGCTCTAGGACCCTGTGAGCTGGGAGGGTCCCAGAGTTCAGGTTCCAGGCAGAGCCCAGAAGTCTACACAGCGATGGAACAGCCCCACAGCCCGAGCCACATGAGCTCACGTTAGAGGGCACAGGCCAGCTGTGCATTTTTCTTTGCTGTGTAGATATACCCTAAGTATCTAAGAGCCAGTTCCTTGGCTGGTGCAAACTGGTGTAGCTCCTATTTAGATTTACATTAGTTGAGGATCTGGTCCTAGCTACCTAATGTCTGCGTGTTGTAGAACAGGGGTTCTCAGCATTTTCAGACTATTGTACCCCTTTCAGGAGTCTGATTGGTCTTGTGTACCCCAAGTTTCACCTCACTTAAAAACTACTCGCTTACAAAATCAGACATAAAAATACAAGTGTCACAGCACACTATTATTGACAAATTGCTGACTCATTTTTTACCATATAATTATAAAATAAATCAATGGGAATAGAATATCGAACTTACATTTCAGTATATAGTATGTAGAACAGTATAAACAAGTCATTGTCTGTATGAAATTTTAGTTTGTACTGACTTCGCTAGTACTTTTTATGTAGCCTGTTATAAAACTAGGCAAATCTCTAGCTGAGTTGATGTACTCCCTGGAAGATCTCTGCGTATCCCCAGGGGTATGCGTATCCCTGGTTGAGAACCACTATTCTAGAAGGGTGGACTCACTGCTGGTGCTCCTCCTGTTGGCTGGGCAAGTCATAGCAGAATCTCCTCATCTAGTGCCCCCAGATGGCCCTGTGGTGGTCTGCCTCTTCTCAAGACTCAGCCTTCCAGCCAGGTCACCTTCAGTCCCCCTCTTCCAGGGTAACAGACAGTCCCACAAACAATTGCCCAATGAGCTTATGCCAGGTCTTTGGCCCCAGCTCTTGGCCCAGTTGTCCTTGCATCCCTTTTTTGGTGGTTGGCAAGGGAACCCAGGCTCTCCCTCTACTCTGTGTTCCAGTCCAGGGACCCTACAGTCTGCTTCCCTGGGCTTCTTTCTGCTTGTACCTGCCTCAAGGCCCTTTCCCAGGCTCTGCAGAGTTCTTCCAGCTTCTCACACTGAGACATGCCACCCAGGGCTTCCTTCCCGAAGGTCCAATTTCTTCCTCTTTGTCAGGGCTCACCACAGGAACTTGCTTCATCCCTGTAGCTCTTCGGGGTCTCTCCTGACCCTTCCCAGGAGAAGATCCCCAAGTTTCCTTTCCCCTCCAGCCCTGAAGCCCTTCCTTTATTAGACAGCCCCCACGCCTTCCCCTGCAGCAAGGACTCATTCTTAACTGGGCCTGGCCCACTCTCCAGGGGCAACTGGGTGCACTAGTTGCTTTCTGGCTCCTGTTAACCCTTTTCACTGCCCGTGTGGGGAATGATTATTACACTCCATCACAGTGTCCTTCACAATGAAGGCTGTTGCTGAAAATCTGGACTGCTGTAATTATAGATAGGAAGGAGAAAAGATCTTGTTACTAAGGTGCTGGCTTAAGCATTAGGAAACTTGGGTTCCATCCCCACATCTGCTCCTGATTTCCTGTGTGACCTTGGTCAAGTCATTTATGCCCAGATTTTTAAAGGTGTGCAGGCTCTAAACCAGGGGTCGGCAACCTACGGCACGCGTGCCAAACACGGCACACAAGCCGATTTTGAGTGGCACGTCGCTGCCTGCTGCAGTCCCAGCCCCCAGCCCCACTCAGCCCCCCTGCCCACCGCTCTCCCCTGCGGGGGCAGGAGGCAGAAGCTTGGTCCTGCGGCAGCCAAACTCCCCCCCTCCCGCTTCTTCCCTCAGCATGGTGCTTTCCTGCCCCTCCCCCCCCTCCCTGCCACCGATCAGCTGATCGCCCTTGCGAGGGGGGGAGGGGGACGAGTGGCAGCGTGCTCGCTGCTCCGTACAGAAGGCAGAAAAGAGGTAGGCATGGGACCTTGGTGAAGGGGGTGGAACAGGGCATATCCCTTCCAGCCCCCTGCCATGAGCCGCTCAGGGCAGGGGGCTGGGAGAACCCCCATGAGCTGAGCACCCCAGCCCTGACCCCTGAACTCCCCCCACACCCAGCCTTCTGCCCTGCACCCCCACACACTCCCAGCCCTCTGCCCTGACCCCTGAACTCCCCCCCACACCCAGCCTTCTGCCCTGCACCCCCCACACCTCCCAGCCCTCTGCCCTGACCCCTGAACCCCCCCCAGGTCTGGGGTCCCGGCTGCCAGCCCCTTGCCAGCCGGCGTCCCGGCCGCAGGCCCCGCTCAGCCCGCTGCCGGCCTAGGTAAACAGAACCCCAGGCTGGAAGTGGGCTGAGTAAGATCAGCATTTTAATTTAATTTTAAATGAAGCTTCTTAAACATTTTGAAAACCTTGTTTACTTTACATACAACAATAATTTAGTTATATAATATAGACTTATAGAGAGAGACCTTCTAAAAAACATTAAAATGTATTACCGGCACGCGAAACCTTAAATTAAAGTGAATAATTGAAGACTCAGCACACCACTTCTGAAAGGTTGCCTACCCCTGCTCTAAACAGTCCTCCAACATACACCTCTTCTCGGCAGAGAAGAAGCTGTGGGGTGGAAGAGGTAACTGGATGTTTGACTTTGCATAAGGTCTTTCATAGTGTAGGCCCTGTCTTCATTGCTACTCAGAGATTTGGATAATTAACCTTCATGCTTCAGGGCATGAGGTAATAACTAAAGGGGTCAGGAAGGAAGGATGTCCCTCAGATACAATATGAGACAATTGGTCAATTACTTAGCAGGGGGCTGTGTGCGGGTGTGGATGTGGGGAGTTACCTTCCGCTGGTCTGGTGGCAGCAGGATGCCAGACTGATGCTTGGCATAGCTTGCGTTCCTAGATGAATTCTTATCATCCTGCACACTAATAGCATTCGAGTGTTGAAATCACACATGCATAATGTGGCAGGTGCTTTTCCATGCTTAAGCAAGATCAACCTCTGAATCACCTCTTAAAGAACTTAACAAGTGTATTGCTTTACACGGAGTCCTGCATCGCTCCGGCATGTAAACATGCAAAGCAGACACGAGAAAGGTTTCTAGTTGCTGAAATCACTTACACAAATCATCTTTATTTGTCAAACTCAGAGACACAGAAAACATGTTCCCTTGATTATCTGGGTTTTTTTCTCCTCCTTCTGCTTCTTCAAGTCTGAGAAATACAGGCAATTCATGTACGTTTATGGCCCTTTTTTGTATCTGCTTTGCATGATTAGCTGCTGGAGCTGTACAGGACTGGGGGTACAGTTGTACTTACATTCTTCTCAGTGACTGTTAGGAATGGAAATATAGCTGACATGTTCGATCCTCTTCAATTGGTGAAGAGGAAAGAACCCATCATGGGCCAAATTCATCCCTAGGGGGGCTCTTTTGCCTTGCCCTGCATCTAAGTTAGTGCATTATTTGCTCCTTAGGGCCACATTGAGTGCTGCAGCAAATTATACAAGCTGAGAATTTGCCGTGTCATATGTACACCCTAGAGATATATGCAGAGGAAATTCATAGCCCATAGTAATGATGAGTGTGTACGTGTGGGCATTTGGTATTCTCTCTGTTGCAATTTTTGCATACTTAAAGGACTCCAGGTCCCTGCAGAATTGCAGAGCCTAGAGCAGCGGTTCCTCCCAAGCTGTACAGACTCAGCAGGTGAACCATTTGAAGTTTCTTTGCAGGTCTTTACAGGAAATGCAGCATTTCAGAAATAAGCCTTCCCCCAGCCCCTGATCAGAGCCCAGCTATTAAATGACTTTGCAACTTAGCTCTGATCTTTAGCTGGGTGTCTATTTTCACTAACGTGTTTTCTCTCCCAGTCTTTATGGGCTCAGTGCAGCTGAATGCTTTTCTAATTGCTATATATCAAGGCCCAGGCCCTCAGACTTATTTAGGTGCCTAACTCCCATTGAAATCAATGGGAATTAGGAACTTAAATATCTTTGGAGACCTGGGCCCAAGCATATCTGAAGGCTATTTGGCCATTTGTCCCTTATATATATACCCACCAACCTAGATATCCATATAAGCACATATACACGCTAAGAAATATTACTTGAGAAGGCACCAAGCATGCTCTGCCTTGTAGACCATTGTGAAAACAAAGGTTCTTTAGCTTTAGGAGCACAGGATACCAAATCAGATCAATGGTCCATGTAGCCCAGTATCCTGCCTCAGATAATGGCCAGTGCCAGCTGCTTTCTTAGTGGACAATTATGGAATAATCTGCTATAGGGGAAGTGCTACCCGTCAGTTAGCTTGGTTTAATACTCAAATGCCTGAGCGTGTATCTCCTTTCTAAGCAAAATAAGGCAGTACATTTTCCACACATTTTTTTGCCCAATGGGACAACGCTTGATTCCTTCTTGGTTGAAGTTGCCATTGTTTCCAGGATGTGAATCCCCACCATACTGTTCCTGTAAGTTTGGAAACGAGCATTTAATTCATACATGATTGGGCGCTTCAAAGTTCTGAGGCCAAAACTAACAATCTGGTACCTTGGATTCATTGAATATTGTTCTAGCAGGAGCTTTTCTCGATGTGCAACACTGTTCAGTCTTTGAAGAAATGTTTGTAGGCGTCTTTGCAAAGCTGCTTTCTTTGTAGGGGAGCTTTTGCAAGTAGCTAGGGAGTTTGCTATCTGCCTCAATCTCTATTGAAAGTCAATTCCTGAGGCAGAGTTGCTTCCTGGGAACTGGGCATTTAGGATCACCTCTATTCAAAGACTGGTGTATTTAGTGTAAAAAACCCAACCAAACAAGGTGCACTGAGACTGTACCTGTCCTCTGCATCACTAATAGTTCTTCTTCCACAGCATGCCAATTCGCAAGGCCTCAGCATCTGCTACTGCTCGACCGAGGGTCAGACAAATATTTTATCCAAGAAGCTCAGAGTTTGTTCATAAACATTCAGACTCAGAATTCCTCTGTGAGGTAGGTATGATTGTAGCCACTTTCTGTGGCAACTGAGGTCCGAGAATATTACGTGATTTACTCAGGCTCACTGAGGGAGGCCCTGGTCCAGACTAAAAAGTTAGGTCGACTCAGCTACATTGCGCAGGGGTCTGAAAAATCCACCCCCCCTAAGTGGCAAAGTTAAACCGACATAACTCCTGGTGTAGACAGTGCTAGGCCGATGGAAGAATTCTTCCATCAACCTAGCTACTGCCTCTTGGAGAGAGGCCAGTGGGAGAACCCCTCCCCTTGGCAGCACTGCAGCTGTAGTGCTGTAACGTTGCAGGGTAGACAAACCCTGAATTAGCAGCAAAGAATCCTGTGGCACCTTATAGACTAACAGACGTTTTGCAGCATGAGCTTTCGTGGGTGAATACCCACTTCTTCGGATGCAAGTAGTGGAAATCTCCAGGGGCAGGTATATATATGCAAGCAAGAAGCAAGCTAGAGATAACGAGTTTAGTTCAATCAGGGAGGATGAGGCCCTGTTCTAGCAGTAGAGGTGTGAAAACCAAGGGAGGAGAAACTCGTTCTGTAGTTGGCAAGCCTTTCACAGTCTTTGTTTAATCCTGAGCTGATGGTGTCAAATTTGCAGATGAACTGAATTAGTAGCAGAGCCAGAATTAGAACCCAGGAGTCCTAGCTACTTGTNGAGGCCAGTGGGAGAACCCCTCCCCTTGGCAGCACTGCAGCTGTAGTGCTGTAACGTTGCAAGGTAGACAAACCCTGAATTAGTAGCAGAGCCAGAATTAGAACCCAGGAGTCCTAGCTACTTGTTTTTTCCTAAAGATCATGCTCCATCCAAATCTGCTGATCAGCCTGGCTAGTCTACTTCTATTAACGCTTCTACAACTCAGGGAAAAGACCAAAAATAGTACCACTGAGAATGTTTGCTCTCCAACTAACCTTGTCCCCAAGATGCACGTATTTATGAATTTGTGTCATCTAATTTTTCCTCATATTAAAAACACACACAACCTGGAGCTTGGTGATAAAGAACTCAGTGCTGGCTTCATTAGCACTTGCTTCAAAAAAAACCCTCATCAAGAAATTATCAGTCATTTGTATTTCAGATACTACCATCATTTGAATTGGTGTTTGCTAATCTCCAACACACAAAAAGGAGAAAGATAACATGAAACAAGTTCTCCCTTAATCATTTCAGAGGATTGCGTTGCTTAAGAAGCACAGCACAATTACATGCTTTTATGACAGGCTGTTATGTCTGAGTGTTTCTTACAAAATAGGTCCTATAGTGCTTATGGTGAGTGTAATGATGGTGTATGTTTATACCCAGTAGGATACAGTAAGATGTATTCATATTTAACTCTTACATTTCACAGGATCTGGGCTCGTATACACTGGATTCAGGGAATAAATTCAGCCCTTTGCTGTGGCAGACAGGAAAGTTCAGATAGATACATAGTTCCAGGTTCTGACCTCCCTTACACCAGAGTAATTTGGTGGACCAAGAATGGAATCTGGGGGCTGACCTTGCTTCCACTGAAGTCAATGGCAAAACTCCTTGAATGCCAGAGGACCAGGTTCTAAGCACAGGAACAAGCTCAAACTCAGAACATCACAATTGGGCATGATCCCTATGACAGGCAATCTAGGTGTTGCAGAAAGGGAGCCAACTTCAACCTTTAGCTAAACAAATCCACAGGTTTGTTACGCCCTAATTTCTAGTAATGGGCTGGATTGTTAGAGAGCGGCCTCCCATTTTGTGGGTTCAGACCCAATCACTTAGATCAGTGCTTCTCAACTTCTGTCATGCCAGAACCCTCTCTCATCTAGTCCAGACCTAGGACTCGCCTTCCATTTGGCAATATGGGAAAGACAGAATGCTCACTAGCACCTGAACCAGACTGAAAACCCCTGACTTCGATGGCTATGTGCCTTATTCGTGTCCAGGTGCAGATACTGAGCAATCTACATGATCCTACCACCAGTGTCTGCCAGTAAACTGTAGGCACACACACAAAAAATGCAGATGCGATTTTGGTGGATGCAAATTGTGCCCGGGGTAAAACCTTGTCTTCCTACCTGTATATCTCTGTCTATCCACATTTATGTAGCACTTATCCTCACTACCTTTTTAAGTGCATCTCTTTCCCTCCCCGATCAATGAATGTCAAAATATACTCATAAGCCTGTAAAAATGATCCCCAGACACACAGTATAATCCATCATCGCTATGGGACTGGGGCTTTATCCTCATAGCTACCCGGTACTTTCCTGTAACGCTCACATATAAAACCCCAATCATTCTTCAGCGAAAACAAATGAAAAGCCTGTTCTGCATGCTGTCGGCAGCAGTATAGACACAAAGCTACTGGAGCGATGATATATTTTAATAACCATTTCATGCATACATTTGACAATGTGAATTATGCATTTATCGTGCTATAGCATAAAGATGTTGTGGCAGCCAAGGGAGGTGTAGGTAGCACATTTCTGTCTCTGGGATCCTGCTCTGCAGAGATATAGATCACAATCAACTGCTTGTTACATATGAGCCAAGGTCTGCAGTCCTTGCAGGGGACTGGTTTAAGCAAGGATAGCAGAGTCATTGTTTATAATTAGGACCCTACCAAATTCATGGTCCATTTTGGTCAATTTCACAGTCAGAAGAGTTTAAATCTCGTAAAGTTCATTATTTCAGCTATTTAAATCTGAAATTTCATGGGGATGTGATTTTTAGAGGTCCTGACCCATAAAGGAGTTGTGGGAGGGTCGCAAGGTTATTGTTGGGGGGGTTGCGGTACTGCTACCCTTACTTGTGCTCTGCTGCTGGCAGCGGCGCTGCCTTCAGAGCTGGGCAGCTGGAGAGCGGCGGCTGCTGGCCAGGAGCCCAGCTCTGAAGGCAGAGCCGCCGCCAGCAGCAGCAGCACAGAAGTAAGGATGGCCTGGTATAATATTGCCACCCTTATTTCTGTTCTGCTGCCTGCAGAGCTGGGCCCTCAGTCAGTGGCCACCACTATCCGGCCGCCCAACTCTGAAGGCAGCAGCGCAGAAGTCAGGGTGGCATGGTATGGTGTTGCCACCCTGACTTCTGCATTGCTGTTGGCGGGATGCTGCCTTCAGAGCTGGGCGCCTGGCCAACAGCTGCTGTTCTCCAGCTGCCCAGATCTGAAGGCAGCGCAGAAGTAAGTGTGGCAGTACTGTGACCCCCCTAAGATAACCACTCAGACACCTTCCCTTTTGTAGATAGCTGTCTGTAGTTGATTGACGGTGTTTTGCTCCATCAGCTTTTACATACTAGTGCAGTCACATTATATACAATATTATCAAGCTTTATTACCCTATCTTCATGGAGGGGGAGAGATGTCTCCTCTCAGAGAACCTCCTTTTGTCTCCCCGCTGCTAGCCCTTTCTCTCTCCTGCTTCTGTCCTTCCTGTCCTTTTCTACCCAGTTTCCTTGCGAATGGACTAATTAGCTCATTAGCTGCCCCAATCTCCTCTGGTAAGCAGGAACTCCTCTCCTCAATCAGGCCCGCTGTGCTGGCGTAACAGTGACCAGGGTACAGGTTCAGCTGCTGACTCCCAGCACTCTGTCACAATGCAATAGAGACAACTTTTGAAGGTGAGGATTGTGCAATGTAAATCAAAGGGAAATGGGAATTTTATCCCTGGTGCTGTTCTTCAAAGGTCCTAGCCAAGCTATTTTCCTCCCTGTGAGTCTTGGAAGTGCTCAAGTGAAAGCAGTTTCCTTCGGGGTTTTGTTGGTGTAGTGTTGTGCTTAAGCATCCTCAACACACTTATTAGAGATTGAATTTTTTTTTTGGTTTTCTTTTAGTGACAAATTGCACAAACTTAATTGATAACACTTTTTTTTAAAGGGCAGGTCGCATTTTAACAATACCTACGAGACGGGAAAAATCCCATAGCCCAAACTTTAAATTCTGCCACAGATACCAGTATTATTATTATTTCATTTAAAAATAGAGCTGTTTCATTTTGATAATAAGATGCAACATGGCACAGAAATATGGAATTTACATTGTACATTGTAGTACATATTCTCAAGTCAAGTATTGTTTATATATAAGCATGATCCACCTTAATGACAAATTTCCATTTCAGATTCTTTTGGTGGGAACATATACATTTCTGGCCTTTAAAAATGTCTACCATTCGGTACTGATTTACACTGAATATTTGTAAAAAAATATTTATTTTCTTCAGGACAAGGAGGAGTTTTAAAGAGTCAGCACTGCATTATAAGAATTATTCAATAAAGAATTTAATCATAAGTACAACTTAGTCTTAAAACAATTGTCCTTAGTAACTGGTAATAAGTTGAAAAATCTGCTTCCCCTTTTCCTATCCAGCATGCCTTAGTGACTTTAGAAGAATAAGTTCCATCAATAAAAATGACTTAACTTTTGAAAGTAAGACTTAGGAGCTTAAGCCACTTAGACACTCTTGAAAGTTGTACCCTGAGTCTCTGATTCTGAGATGGAAGGAACAGTAGGATGACTGGCTGGCATTTCTTTTATGCATGAAATCTATCAGAGTTAGGTGCCTAAATACTTCTGAGGATCTGGACTTGTATGTGAAGCATCATGAACCGGGGCACTTCTATTTTTTTCCACAAACATATTTTAAAATAATGGTACACGTGTAATTATTGTTATTATTTGTTCAAAGCTATCGAGCTGCACAACTCTTTCCAGGACCTGAGGATCTCACCACACAGACACGGCTTGGTGCAGTAATGGATGAAAGAAAAAAAAATTGAATTATTTTACATTGATATGACCCTTGTCACCCAGGAGGATCCCACATTGTAACCAAGATTCGCTTTAATCCCCAATGAAATGCAGCAATCTTTGGAGCAGAATGCAAAAGCTGTCCAACAGTCCCCGGAAATGCAACACACAATAGTTTTGGACAGGAAGCGAAGAAACGTCTCCTACATTTGTGACAGCAGAGGGAATTTAGGGTCTGAGCTAATGCTCATTGGAGTCCATGGGAATCTTTCCGTTAACTCTAAGGTGCTTTAGATCCGGCCCTCAAGCAGGTAGAATCTAATTACTCAAGGTGGATTTCATCTGAAAAGCCAGCCAACACCCCCCGTCCCCCATGCACACACACCTACCTTTAGGTAGAACATTCATAGTCAAGTGCTATAATTGTTTCATTATTGCTTTGCATTGTACTGTCAGCTTCTTGCATCCCTCTGTTGTGCCTTGATTTAGGCCTAGTCAACACTGGAAAATTAGGTCAGCGTAAGTACGTCGCTTAGGGGTGTGAAAATCCACCCCCCTGAGTGGAGTAGTTAAGCCGACCTAAGTCTCTGCTGTAGACACGGGCATAGGTAGTGTCTACACACCAGCGCTACAGTGTCACCGTTGTGCTGCTGGAGCAGTTTAAGTGTAGACAAGCCCATATACTTGGCTTGCAAACTCTCTGGGACAGGGAAAGTCTCTGTGATGTGTGTTTGTACAGCTCCTGGACAAGGGGGCCCTGATCTAAGACGGGAGCTCCCAGGTGCTAACTGCAGTACAAATAAATAATAAGTATATCTGGCTTAGGTAGGTAAGTTACACCTATCTATAGCTGATTCATGCGCCTTTGATTGACTGTCCATAGTTACTAGTGCACCAAGAGAGATTTTTCAGCAGGCAAAATGCTGCTTTATCAGACTGTGAACCAGGAGACTCTCTGGTGTGCTAATTACGCCAGAAATTAAACTTTGTAGGTTTGCAGTGGAGAATGCACAGATGAAACCGGGGGAACAGTGCAAATGAGACCAGGACCCTTACTGCATAAGAGGAGGTCTGCAATTAGTGAATACAACATATCACTACATTGTCAGCAAAAGCTTAAAAGTGAAATTCAGGGACAATTTCTTTTCAAGCTCTGTGTCGCTAGAAAGCTCCCAAGCAGTGACCTTATACTCAGGATTCAGCTTTCAGCTGGTGTGTCCGACATTAAAGGTGACAGGGAAAATAAAAACCTTCTTTCAAAAGACTGTGTGCGCCTCTGGCAAAGGTTACAGATGTGATGGCTTTGAACATCCCTCTTCATGAGGGCTCTGTCACCTGGAATGGGCAAAGAATAGGGGGAATCTTCAGTGAGATGGGGCTTGTTCAAATCATTATACTGCTTGTCAGATACCTTTCTGAATGCAAAACAACAACAGGTTTATATTTAAATCCAAGTCTCTCTCTCTCCTCTCACCACACACACACACACACACACACACACACACACACACGTTTTAAAAAAAAACCCTGAACCTTTACCAAGCCCAGAGAGAACAATAGACTTGCCCATCCATGAAAAAATGTTACTCATCCCTGGACCGGTTTGTAGATTTATCGTGTTTGGGGGGTTCCATATATGAGGAGGGGAGAGAGGGAAGTAGTGGTGGATGAATATTGGTAGGAATGGGTGGCCAGTTGAGATATGATCAGAAACAACCTGAATCTTCTCCTGATGCCAAAGTGAATCTTTTTCAAGGTCAGGAAGGGTTTGCTTCGCTTTTTGAACATTTATGCATTTCTGGTGGTAACCAGCAATGAGACCGCTAGGGCTGAAATACAAAAAGAAAAGCTGCCCTGAGATTTCTGCAGCAGGATGGGCACCAACCTGGGACCCAGGAGAGACAGATACCATTTTTTGCTCTGCTACAGACTTCCTGTGTGACCTCTAGCAAGTCACCTAGCCTCTCCGTGCCTCAGTTTCCCATCCGTATTGCGGGTTTAATAACAGTGCCCTTCCTTGCAGGAATGTTATGAGTCTAAACATATCAAAGCTGTGAGGTGTTCAGATTCTAAGACAATGGGACATATAAATACAATAGACAGGCATAACTTGGGAACACTGAAATCTCACGAAAAAGCCCTTTTCCTGAAGAGATTTGCAGCCCAAAGCAATCATCCTGATTGCTTGTCTAAACTGACCCAAACCTCTTAATATTCATCCATTGTTTGTCACTACAGATCTGAGCCAGAGTCAAACCAATCAATTAGACATGAGAGGCCCCATTCCCCAATGCCAGCCTCACTGAGCCATTCAGCATTTCCAGCAATCAGACCCCATCCATCCATTTTCTTTCCCCGCAAGTGCTGATTCAAGCCCAGAAGTGTCTGGTGTGGAGAACAGTTTAATAAACTATCTCCTGGGAAAAGTTGGAGCTGAGTCACAAACTATGAAGTTTTCATTTGCCTGAATAAAAAAGAAGTAGAACTATCAGCTGGAGTCATAAATGCCTGCAGTGTGAGTTCAGCGGGGGAGATGGTTGCAGCCATCAGAATATCATTCGCTGATAACGAGAACCACAGTCAACAGACCTTGCTATGGAGTTGAATTGTTGGTACAGAAATATTGCATGTCTATAAATAAAATGCCCATTAGCTTTCAAGGAACCAGCCTTTGAGGCCACTGTAGGGGGAGGGGCTGGAGGTGGGAATTGATTATTATCCATTGGTAAATTAAGTGCTAGAGACTCTTAGGGCAAAAGTGAGGGGGCTTCAGTATCCACAACCCTTTTTGATTCTTGGAAGAGGCTTCGGAGTTTTTTCTGGTTTTGCAAGGGTACCATGAGTGGTGAGGGGGAAGGGGTCATGGAGGGAGATAAGTAGAGGCCTCAGGGAGCCGGGAGGTGGTGGCTGAGAGTTGGTAGTGGATCTGGACAGGAAACTGTTTTCCTGGTCTCGTGACCATCTAAGATTAAAAAAAAAAAAATCCTGTTCCATTTTGGGACAAAGTTGAGATCTTTTAAAATGTTGGGGGGCAGGAGATGAACTTACCTCAGGATCCAAAAGAGGGACTTGAACCTGGGTTTCTCAAATCCTGAGGGAGTACCTTAACCATTGGGCGGTTGGCTAATCTGAGAGGGAATGTATGCACTCACTCTTGATTGCTTGCCCCCTCGGATATGTTCCCGCCAAAAGTTTTGGTTTTGAGAAATCAGCTTATTCAGATGAATAAATGTTTTGCCAGAAAATTCACAGCCAGCTCTAGTTGGCAGCCGGTATCAAGCGGAGTGCCCCAGGGTCGGTCCTGGGGCCGGTTTTGTCCAACATCTTTATTAATGATCTGGATGATGGGATAGATTGAACCCTCAGCAAGTTCANTCTAGTTGGCAGCCGGTATCAAGCGGAGTGCCCCAGGGGTTGGTCCTGGGGCCGGTTTTGTCCAACATCTTTATTAATGATCTGGATTATGGGATAGATTGAACCCTCAGCAAGTTCACAGATGACACTAAGCAGGGGGGAGAGGTAGATACGCTGGAGGGTAGGGATAGGGTCCAGAGTGATCTAGACAAATTGGAGGTTTGGGCCAAAAGAAATCTGATGAGGTTCAACAAGGACAAGTGCAGAGTCCTGCACTTAGGAAGGAAGAATCCCATGCACTGCTACAGGCTGGGGACCGACTGGCTAAGCAGAAAAGGATTTGGGGATTACAGTGGATGAGAAGCTGGATATGAGTCAGCAGTGTGCCCTTGTTGCCAAGAAGGCCAATGGCATATTGGGCTGTATAAGTAGGAGCATTGCCAGCAGATCAAGGGAAGTGATTATTCTCCTCTGTTCAGCACTGGTGAGGCCACATCTGGAGTATTGCGTCCAGTTTTGGGCCCCCCACTACAGAAGGGATGTGGATAAATTGGAGAGAGACCAGTGGAGGGCAATGAAAATGATTAAGGGGCTGGGGCACATGACTTACGAGGAGAGGCTGAGGGAACTGGGCTTGTTTAGTCTGCAGAAGAGAAGAATGAGGGGGTGGATTTGATAGCAGCCTTCAACTACCTGAAGGGTGGTTCCAAAGAGGATGGAGCTCGACTTTTCTCAGTGATGGCAGATGACAGAACAAGAAGCAATGGTCTCAAGTTGAAGTGGGGGAGGTCTAGATTGGATATTAGGAAATACTGTTTCACTAGGAGGGTGGTGAAGCACTGGAATGGGTTTCCTAGGGAGGTGGTGGAGTCTCCATCCTTAGAGGTTTTTAAGGTCTGGCTTGACAAAGCCCTGGCTGGGCTTTAGTTGGGGTTGGTCCTGCTTTGAGCAGGGGGTTGGACTAGATGACCTCCTGAGTCCCTTCCAACCCTAATCTTCTATGATTCTATGGTGGATGGAAGGGCAGGTCTTGGGAGGAATCCTTTCCCATGTTACAGAAGCTGAGCTTTCATCATTTCTGCCATTCCTGCTGTTAGCTTTAGCAAACATATTCTTATTTTCTGTCCTTTGTTCCCTCAGGTGAGTACAGTCCTTATGTGAATATCAGTTCAGAGGCAGCAATGAGCTAGAAGCGAGAGACCATCTCTTTGCCGACTCCTTTTGGGAAGAGACATGTCTGGTCTCCACATCTACTTGTGGTATTGTCTGGGGGCATATGAAGGTTCCTAGGGTCCTCCAGAATATGGTTATAAGGAGATGGGACCTTTTTACTGATCGCTGCCAAAACTGCAAGAGAGCAAGTGTCTATAGCCAACTGACCTACCATGGTAGCAAGAGTCTCAACTCAAGGGGTAGGACGCCAGCAGGTTCACAGCCCAGACCTACCTGTGGGAATGAATTTACCACTGTAAAAGCAATGCAACAAACATCTTCAGTTCACAGCGATGTCTATGGGGAGCACAGGATGCTCAGCATCATGCAGAACTGAGTCCATAAACTGGGAGCTACGATGAATAGGAAACCATAAAATTCCCCAGGAAAGTCCAGAAAAGGTCTCCTGAAGATTATTGTATCAAACTGGAGAGGGAAATTGCAGGTTGTCACAATAGAAATACACAAGTTAGAATTTGGCCGGGACATCTGTGGCAGCACATCTTCCCTGACAAAAAGACTCAAGAGAGATTGAATAACCAAAATGATTAGTGCACGTCACAGAGGCAGATGTCGCCTACTGATTCAATGGGTGCACTATATTCCATTGCTGAGGGGACACCAGACACCGACAGTAGCAGCCTCTGCCCGGCACTGCGGCCGTGACAACAGGGCCAAACCTGAGTGGTGCTCGAACCCTGCATGCCGGATCACAACACCTACAGCAGGGACCTGGGCTCACTCTCTCTCTAGTTTCATGATGTCTGTGAGTAAACTGAGCCCATAATCCCATGCTAAAGCCACCCTCGTTGGCTTGATCCAAGCGATCTCAGCCCAAGGCAGTCTGGCTGCAGACGGCTTGCATCTGAGTAACGCGGTGGCTTTTGGTGTATGTGCGCTTTTTTTTTTTTTTTAAGCTACAGTTTTGGTAAAGCCATTTCAAAAGTCTTGTGCAGTAACAGAAATGCACCGTATAAGAAACAAACACTAGTTTTTATTGAAGAGAACATTCATCTAAAGATTAAGCTTCCTGGTGCTTTGAAATAAAGTGCACAAGAGAAAAAAAATAAGAAGCATTTGCCCTCTTTCATTGCAGCTTAATAGCCCCGGCACTTAATCACTCTGAGCTGTTGCTCTCCTTTTTGCTTTCCCCATAGGCAGCCGTTTCCCTTGTGTGCCAGCATCATACTCATAATTAATGGAGATATACCTATCTCATAGAGCTGGAAGGGACCCTGAAGGGTCATCAAGTCCAGCCCCCTGCCTTCACTAGCAGGACCAATTTTGCCCCAGATCCCTAAGTGGCCCCCTCAAGGATTGAATTCATAACCCTGAGTTTAGCAGGCCAATGCTCAAACAACTGAGCTATCCCTCCCCCCCAATTAAGAGCCAATTGCTCCTGTGCTGTATATGAGTGAATGAGTGACCGGTGAGCTGTTGCACAGTCTGCTTGTCTTCTGTTTCCCACAGTGCCCAAAGCTTTCAAAGAAAAAGTGACACCCCTCCCAGTTCCCATTGTTGTCAATATGATTATTTATTGGTTTATATAACTAACTTTTAAAGGGCTGAGCAGTGTGAGAACAACTAACATGACAACCACAGATGGACAGGCGAGAGTATGATTTTTAAATAATTACAATAAATTACCCTGGTTAACGATTATTCATTTGAACCACAGACAATCTGAAGCCAACCGTTGAAGGAAGTTAGTGGGACAAGTTTTACATTAGAAAAGGAGTGGAATGGTAATAGATATGGCTCAGGCAGTGGTGCTATAAGGAGGGCTTTGGGATGTATGGCCACTGGGAGGCATTCATGGACAGAGGACTGTTCTCTCGGGATGGACTTCACCTGAGTAGGGAGGGAAATAGACTTCTAGGATTGAGGCTGGCACAACTGATTAAGAGAGCTTTAAACTAGGAATTTGGGGGAGATGGTTGGGAGATGTCCAGGTAATCTCCACGCCGGAATTTAACATTGAGAGGGAAGAAAACGAAGTAAGAGAGGATACAGCCGTGGGTATGAGAATGGACATAAGGAGGAAGGGTAGTGTAGATACCAGTCTAATAGGTGATACTGGTGGTAGAATGTCTGGGCCTAATCGGGTAAAGAATGTCAGTGAAGCCAAACGGCAAAAGTTAAGATGTTTGTACACTAATGCGAGGAGCCTCGGTAACAAAATGGAGGAACTAGAGCTACTGGTGCAGGAAGTGAAACCGGATATTATAGGGATAACAGAAACATGGTGGAATAGTAGTCATGACTGGAGTACAGGTAGTGAAGGGTATGTGCTGTTTAGGAAAGACAGAAATAAAGGCAAAGGNTGGATCTAAAGGCAGAGGAGGCCTGGAATTACTTCAAGTCAAAGTTGCAGAAACTATCAGAAGCCTGCATCCCAAGAAAGGGGAAAAAATTCATAGGCAGGAGTTGTAGACCAAGCTGGATGAGCAAGCACCTCAGAGAGGTGATTAAGAAAAAGCAGAAAACCTACAAGGAGTGGAAGATGGGAGGGATCAGCAAGGAAAGCTACCTTATTGAGGTCAGAACATGTAGGGATAAAGTAAGAAAGGCCAAAAGCCATGTAGAGTTGGACCTTGCAAAGGGGGAAAACAATAGTAAAAGGTTCTATTAGCCATATAAATAAGAAGAAAAGAAAGAAAGAAGAAGTGGGACCACTAAACACTGAGGATGGAGTGGAGGTTAAGGATAATCTAGGCATGGCCCAATATCTGAACAAATACTTTGCCTCAGTCTTTAATGAGGCTAATGAGGAGCTTAGGGATAATGGTAGGATGACAAATGGGAATGAGGATATGGAGGTAGATATTACCACATCCGAGGTAGAAGCCAGACTTGAACAGCTTAATGGGACTAAATCGGGGGGCCCAGATAATCTTCATCCAAGAATATTAAAGGAACTGGCACATGAAATTGCAAGCCCATTAGCAAGAATTTTTAATGAATCTGTAAACTCATGGGTTGTACCGTACGACTGGAGAATTGCTAACATAGTTCCTATTTTTAAGAAAGGAAAAAAAGTGATCCGGGTAACTACAGGCCTGTTAGTTTGACATCTGTAGTATGCAAGGTCTTAGAAAAAATTTTGAAGGAGAAAGTAGTTAAGGACATTGAGGTCAATGGTAATTGGGACAAAATACAACATGGTTTTACAAAAGGCAGATCGTGCCAAACCAACCTGATCTCCTTCTTTGAGAAGGTAACAGATTTTTTAGACAAAGGAAACACAGTGGATCTAATTTACCTCGATTTCAGTAAGGCATTTGATACGGTTCCACATGGGGAATTATTAGCTAAACTGGAAAAGATGGGGATCAATATGAAAATTGAAAGGTGGATAAGGAACTGGTTAAAGGGGAGACTACAATGGGTCATACTGAAAGGTGAACTGTCAGGCTTGTTTAGCCTAACCAAAAGAAGGTTGAGGGGAGATATGATTGCTCTTTATAAATATATCAGAGGGATAAATATCAGGGAGGGAGAGGAATTATTTAAGCTCAGTACCAATGTGGACACAAGAACAAATGATATAAACTGGACATTATGAAGTTTAGACTTGAAATTAGACGAAGGTTTCTAACCATCAGAGGAGTGAAGTTCTGGAACAGCCTTCCAAGGGGAGTAGTGGGGTCAAAAGACATATCTGGCTTCAAGACTAAGCTTGATAAGTGTATGGAGGGGATGGTATGATGGGATAGCCTAATTTTGGCAATTAATTGATTTTTGATTATTAGCGGTAAATATGCCCAATGGCCTGTGATGGGATGCTAGATGGGGTGGGATCTGAGTTACTACAGATAATTCTTTCCTGGGTGCTGGCTGGTGAGTCTTGCCCACATGCTCAGGGTTTAGCTGATCGCCATATTTGGGGTCGGGAAGGAATTTTCCTCCAGGGCAGATTGGCAGAGGCCCTTGAGGTTTTTTGCCTTCCTCTGCAGCGTGGGGCACGGGTCACTTGCTGAAGGATTCTCTGCACCTTGAAGTCTTTAAACCACGATTTGAGGACTTCAATAACTCAGATATAGGTTAGGGGTTTGTTACAGGAGTGGGTGGGTGAGATTCTGTGACCTGCATTGTGCAGGAGGTCAGACTAGATAATCATAATGGTCCCTTCTGACCTTAAAGTCTATGAGTCTATATGGAACCTTTTCATTCTAAGGCCAAATTCTGTTCTCACTTCACCCGTATAAATCAGGAGTGACTCTGCTGAATCCAACTCAGGGCTATGCCCGTGAGGCAAAATTGACCTCTCAGTGGCTGCAGTTCATGAAGAAATGCAGTGGTACCTCTATGGCTATGTGTGTGCGAGTATAAATACAGGAACTGGGTGGGAATTTTCTGCTTCCATGGGATTTTCTACAGAAGCTGCTGTTTCCATTAAGTCAAACTTTCCCTGGGAAAATCCGAACAAAAATATTTTAATTTGGGATTAGGATGATACGAATCAAAACGGTTTGGTTTGTTGAACCAAAATAAAACATCAGAGCACTTTGACATTAATATGTGTTTGCCTGAGATGCTGTGGTGCCTCATGGGAACTGTAGTTCAGATGCCTCATGCCCACCTTGTCCTCTATGGTATGGGCCTTTTAGCTGGACTACACCTTCCATGATGCACCACAGTCTGTCCTGTAGTTGAACCTCCATGGTACTTCATGGGCAAAGTAGGCCAGTCTGGGCACCCACTCCATAGAAGACAATGGGGGGCATGAAGCATCTGAGTTACAACTCCCATAAGACACCACCAGGACTCAGGCAGACACAGTTCAGTGTCCCACCAAGCTGAAGTGTTCTGAAAAATTTGATTTGGAAATGTCAGATCTTTCCATTTCTGGGGGAAATTGTGGTACTTAGGCTTTTTGCCCTGATTTGGAATGCAAATAAATATTGAAATACCAGAATTTCCTGCAAGACAGAAATTCCAATCTTTGACCAGCTGTAACAAATACAGTCACATTTAACCAGTCATGGGGTCTTTTTGGTAACAAGCCAAGGATTAATTATGCAATTTGGGCTGCAGAATGTATGATCCTGTTTATACTACCCCCTTTCTTTAGGACGTCTGTTTCTGTCACACAGACAAAAGTAAAGAACACTTTGCCAGAGGGCTCAGTTCCAGCTATTGACTTCTTATACTTATGTCTATGATTGTCTTCAGAAGCACAAGAGCCTCAACAGAGACAGAAAGGGACCATGTCTACTATAGGAATCATAGACTGGTAGGGACCTCAGGAGGTCATCTAGTCCAACTTGCTGCTCAAAGCAGGACCAATCTGCAGACAGATTTTTGCCCCAGATCCCTAAATGGCCCCCTCAAGGATTGAACTCACAACCCTGGGTTTAGCATACTAATGCTTGAACCACTGAGCTATCCCTCCCCCCAAGTTTAGTCCCTCTGCCTTTTCAATCCCTGGCAACCTCTGCTGAGCTTGCCGACAAGCAAGCCAGTTAGTGCAGTAGATAGCTGTGAAAATGTGGGAAGGCGAATCCAATAGAGAGAATGCCAGTGTCGCACTGGGATACTAAAGTTCAAAGCCACTACATAGTTCCTGTGTGAACGCTTGGAAATCACAGTCTCTGTGCCTCTGTCCCCTATCTGTAAAATGGGACTTCAGGTGGATTTTGTATTGCTAAATAAAAGATTGTGATACTCTTAGATGCTACGGTAATGGGAGTTCCATGAGTAGCAGAGACAGATAGACTTTAATAGAAGTAGGTTTTTGCCATGGCTGATAAAAGATGATTAACTGGTCAACACTGATCTTAGAAAAGAAAAATACTCCATTTAACTTTAAATTTTTGGCAAAAGAGGACTGTGGGAACTGAAGACCACTGTCATAGAAAAGTCATTTGTTATTAATCTGATATTGTTCTAAGCCACAATTTTGTTATTGACGTCGACACGGAACTCTTATAGCGTGGTAATAAACATCAAAATAGCTCTAATTTGTAACCGCTGCTCCTCTTGTCAGTAATGGCGAGAGGTCTCTCAGACTGGAGTTTCACTATTAGCATTAGGTTGGTGCAGGTCGAGGGGTTGGCCCAAGGAGAACCAGAGGAAGATTTTAACTTAGAAACTTTTGTTAGTTTGATGCCTTCTCCAACCCTCCACTAATAACATTCTAGGGCGTAAGGGCTGTTTGACTGACACGAGTTAATGTTTGCTCGACCACATGGAGGAAGTGAGCCTTTGGTAGGGGTGGTAGAAATGGGGTTTGGTGTCGTGGGGTTCGGATGCATGACAGAGAGCATGGAGGTAGGCGTTGGAGAAGGAGATGGAAATGAACAGTGTTGTAAGACTGGTCTCACTGATGAAGCAAAGAGGAAGTGAGGGGACCCAATAGGGAATGAGATCATAGATACGGTCGGATACTGTCAGTTTTTAAGAGTAGGTTAGACAAACATCTGTCAGGGATGGTCTAAGAAAACTTAATCCTGCATCAGTGAAGGGGGATGGACTAGATCCCTTGAGGTCCCTTCCAAGCCTACATTGCTATGATTTCTATGACATAAACACAAGGCAGAGGTGTGCAGGGATTTGAAGGCAAGAAGGAGGAATTGGAGGTCTCAGATAGCCCAGGAAGATGTATCCTAATGAAGACACGTATGCACCACTGAAACAAATGGGGTGAAACCCGATATTCCTATTGAAACAAACTCCAATGAGTTCTGTAGGAATTCACCTGAGTGTTGGATGAAGGGTAAAAAAAAGCAAGATGGGACATTTCCCGGGCTAGGCTTTGGGGGTTTTATGGAACATAAAACAAAGATTATAAAACCAAGACCAAACTGGGATGGGTAATTAGCTCTCTCTCCTGCCTCACCCCCACCATTCTTTTTTGGCTAATAACTGGAGTGATTAATTGGCATCAGTGGGAAATTTGCAGTTCCTGAGGGATTTCACTACACGCAGAAGGTCTGCATGCATGGGCTTACTTTACAGTACTTATCTAATTCATTCCTTCTTTAAAATCCTGTGCGATAAAATGAGCTAAAACTTCAGCCTGAAAGAGCAAATTATTACAATGCAGCAGATGAGGAGGCCCCAAGGTATGTCACTGTCAGAAAATTAATACCTTCATGCATTATTATTTTTGGACAGTTATTAAGACTCAACCCAGACACAGGTCAGTGTGTGGACTGGATGTATTGCACGCACTTTCTGATTTACAATAGAGGAGAAATTGGAATGAAAAATGCAGCAGAATAGAACTGTGATTTTCAGCCCCCCTTCCCCGATCATTATTCATGCTCGAAATTTGGGATTATCTCAAAGCAGAACCAACCTGCTCTCTTTTGATGGCAGAACGAGGTTTTGACTTTAAAGGTCTGGTGCACTTTAAAGTTATTTCCCTGCAGTTCCCCTACCCCGCTCACCGCTAACAAAAAGGGAAAATGAAATTATCATCGGTCCGTGCTCAAAGGGCAAAAACATCACTTTCAGATGCAGATGTTTTCTTAAACACAGTGTAGGGGTGGATCTGGTATAACTATTTTAATACATGCAGTGCTCACATTTTCACTTCTTATTTAGAGTTACCGGTGCAAGTGAAATGTACGGCACAGCTAAAATCAAGGGAGTGATCGCCTTTGATATTGTTGCTTTTATTACCAGGTGCTATGATCAGTTTCTGGATATTTGTCAAGGAGAAACGAAGCTGGCACCTGCTGCATTCAATGGGGAAGTTAAATGAAAGAGTTTGACAGCAGCAGGATGGGGTCCCATTGTGGTATTATTCTTATTTGTTTNCCCCCCCCCCCCCCCCCCCCCCCCCAGTTGAGATCTGAGATCCATTGTGCTAGGCGCTGTATAAACACATAGGATATGTCTAGACTGGAGTGGGAAGGCGTCATTTCCAACTCAAGCAGACATACTTGCGCTAGCTCTGATTGAGCTAGTGTGCTAAAAATAGCAGGGTAGCCTCGGCAGTGCCAGCAGAGGGACGGGCTAGCTGCCCCAAGTACAATCCCATCCTAGACCCTAGGCCAGCGTTTCTCAAATGCGGCCACCAGGGGCTTTTCTTGCAGCCACAGCCTCCTGGGCTGTGATGGGGTAGGGGGCAAAATAGTGGCCCCTCCCTCTCCCTGTTGCTGCTGGATGTGCCGCCTTGGTGTTGATTGTTGGGATCTGCCCCCCTCTGGAGACACTTGGGGTACAATGCTGGAGGAAAAGGCAGCCAGTGAATTCCCCACCTTCCCGGGGCAGTGAGGCTCAGGCTTTGGGCCTCCGCTCTGGGGTGGTGGAGCAGCTGGTTCTGGCCGAGGGGCTTCGGGCTCCAGCTCCAGGCTCTGGCTGCGTGGCGGCAGGTCCCAGGCTCCGGTCACATGGCTTCAGGCTCCAGCTCCCTGCTGCCTCCCCCAGCCCCTCACCCACCAAGCCCCATTGCCCCAGGCCCCCCGCTGCCTCCCCCGACCCCCGCGTCCAGGACTTAATTTGTCCCCAGGCTTGGCAGGGCTGAGCAAGTCTGCTGTGAAAAGTGATACTTGCATGTTTGTTAATATCACTTTTCACAACCGACTTACTCGCTAACAGTAAATAAATTACAATGATTTGGACGTGTCTATGTGCATATTTATTTGTTTTTCCTAAAGCTAATTACGGTAAGTATTTTAGGGAAAAGTTTGAGGCCACCAGAAAATTTGTCCTGAGAATCCCTGGGTATGTATTCGGGGGGCTTCCACTGCTCCCGTTGCTCTATCTACTCTGCTATTTTTAGCATGCTAGCTGACTCAGAGCCAGCGTGAGCGTGTCTACTTGAGCTGGGATATACACCTTCAGTTCAACATGTAGCCATACCCTTAGAGACACAAGACCCTATAGCAAACACACAATGAATTGTGTTATCTGCTGTAACCTGATTGCTCTCAAGCAGAGGGTGAAATTCCAATTTCAGGCTAAATCTTCCCCCAGAAAAAAACATCTCCTGCAGTACACCAGAGAGGCTGCCCCAGGAACTGGATGAGTAGCATTTTCAGCACAATGCAAACAACTTATCTTTCAGAGCCTGATGTCTTTCAATAGACACTTTGCCTCGAATTAATTTTTGTGACAGACATGGTCTAACTTATGTCCATCTGCCATGTTCAAGGGTTTGTTTGGTTGGTTTTTATTACGGTAAGAAGTATATGAAGCGTAACAGTGAATAGAAGATGAAGAGTTACTCACAGCGAGCCTCATTCAAAGCCCATTGACTTCAATGGGATTTGGATCAAGTCCATTTTGTATAATATATTTAAATATTCATTGGTGATGGTATAGCCTAGTGCAGTGGTCCCCAACGTGGTGCCCACGGGCGCCATGGTGCCCGCCTAGTGCCCAGCAGGGGAGAGAAGCCGTGGCCCCACGCCTGACGGGGACAGAGAACTCAGGCTGCGGGCGCAGTGTTCTCTGTTCCCGGCAGGCGCGGGGCCCACCTAGTGCCCAGCAGGGGAGAGAAGCTGCGGCCCCGCGCCTGACGGGGACAGAGAACTCAGGCTGCGGGCGCGGTGTTCTCTGTTCCCGGCAGGCGCGGGGCCCGCCTAGTGCCCAGCAGGGGAGAGAAACTGCGGCCCCGCGCCTGCCGGGGACAGAGAACTCAGGCTGCGGGTGCTGGTGTTCTCAGTCCCTGGCAGGTGCGGGGCCGCGGCTTAAGACGGAGAGAAGCTGTGGCCCCGCGCCTGCTGGGGACAGAGTACTCCGGGGCTGTGGGTGTTCTCTGTCCTCGCGGCTTCTCTCCGGCTTCTCTCTTCTCTCTGGATTCATATATTACGTAATATTAAATATTTTTTTTGTATTATTTAATGTACAAATACAAAATAAGCCTTGAAAAATTGTTGGCGCCCGCCACACTCTTCTGAAAACATGAATGTGCTACTGGCCACCAAAAGGTTGGGGACCACCGGCCTAGTGGTTAGGGCAGTCACTGGGGTGCTCCGAGTTCCAGTCCCTGCTCCACTGAATATGATTATTTATACAAAGTGGAACAGCTTCAGCAGGAGTGACTGAAAAAGACTCACCCCAGAATACCCTGTAGCAATCAACTGGGAGAAAGGGGGAAACCTGGATTCAAATCTCTGCTCCAGATCAGGTTAAGTGGGGATTTGAACCTGGGTTTTGCTGATCGCCCACCTGAGCGTGCTAACCACTGGTATACAGGGGTGTTGCTGCACCATGGGTTTCTTGCAAGAAAG